>SJYX01017434.1:360718-375451 GCA_006410675.1 Oreotragus oreotragus
GACAATATACAGCCTTGACGTACTCCTTTTCCTATTTGGAACCAGTCTGTTGTTCCATGTCCAGTTCTAACTGTTGCTTCCTGACCTACATACAGATTTCTCAAGAGGCAGGTTAGGTGATCTGGTATTCCCATCTCTTTCAGAATTTTCCACAGTTTATTTGACTGATCCACATAGTCAAAGGCTTTAGCATAGTCAATAAAGCAGAAAAAGATGTTTTTCTGGAACTCTCTTGCTTTTTCCATGATCCATCACTTCATGGCAAATAGATGGATAAACAGTGGAAACAGTGGCAGACTTTATATTTTGGGCTCCAAAATCACTGCAGATGGTGATTGCAGCCATGAAATTAAAAGACGCTTACTCCTTGGAAGAAAAGTTATGACCAACCTACACAGCATATTAAAAAACAGAGACATTACTCTGCCAACAAAGGTCTGTCTAGTCAAGGCTATGGTTTTTCCAGTAGTCATATATGGATGTGAGAGTTGGACTATAAAGAAAGCTGAGCATCAAAGAATTGATGCTTTTGAACTGTGGTGTTGGAGAAGACTTTTGAGAGTCCCTTGGACTGCAAGGAGATCCAACCAGTCCATCCTAAGGCAAATCAGTCCTGAATATGCACTGGAAGGACTGATGCTGAAGCTGAAAATCCAATACTTTGGCCACCTGATGTGAAGAGTTGACTCACTGAAGAAGACTTTGATGCTGGGAAAGATTGAAGGTGGGAGGAGAAGGGGATGACAGAGGATGAGATGGTTGGATGGCATCACTGACTCAATGGGCATGAGTTTGAGTAAGATCTGGGAGTTGGTGATGGACAGGGAGGCCTGGAATGCTGCGGTTCATGGGGTCACAAAGAGTCAGACACGACTGAGTGACTGAACTGAGTCGGTGATACTATCTAACCATCTCATCCTCTGCTGCCCTATTCTCCCTTTGCCTTCAATCTTTCCCAGCATCGGGGTATTTTCCAATGAGTCAACTCTTTCCATCAGGTGGCCAAAGTACAGGAGCTTCAACTTCACCATCAGACCTTCCAATGAATATTCAGGGCTGATTTCCTTTAGGGTTGATTGACTGGTTTGATATCCTTGCAGTCCAAGAGACTCTCAAGAGTCTTCAGCATTATAATTCGAAAGCATCAGTTCTTCAGTGCTCAGCTTTGTCTCACACCTGTACATGACTACTGGAAAAAGCATAGCTTTGACTACATACACCTTTGTTAGCAAAGTGATGTCTCTGCTTTTTAATACACTGTCTAGGTTTGTCATAGCTTTCCTTCCAAGAAGCAAGCATTTTTAAATTTCATGGCTGCAGTCACTGTCCACAGTGATTTTGGAGCCCGAGAAAATAAAATCTACCATTGCTTCTACTTTTTCCCCTCCTATTTGCCATGAAATGGTGGGACGGATGCCATGATCTTCGTTTGTTGAATGTTGAGTTTTAAGCCAGCTTTTTCACTCTCCTCTTTCACCTTCATCAGGAGGCTCTTTAGTTCCCCTTCACTCTGCCATTAGAGTGGTGTCATCTGCATTTCTGAGGTTATTGATATTTCTCCTGGCAATCTTGACCCATTCTTAGATTTGGACAACTGACATCTTAGTATTTGTAAATTGCTGTGCAAACACAGATTCAAACAGATAACTACTTCTAGATACTTTCCTATATAGAATTTGGAAGCAGCCATTGTGTGGATTATATGAAGAAAGTTACTTTAAGAAATCATCTAGCCCTGGGATTTCCCCTGGGCAGGGAACTAAGATCCCACAGGCCATGCAGCACAACGGAAAAAAAAAAAAAGTTGATAATATGTATTGAGCAAGATGTTCTTGCTCTTTGATTCAATTTTTTAAAAAGATGGAAAATCAGGAGATAGTGTTGCCGGCTAAAATCTTGGCTTTCTCTGCCCACTTAGCTGAATAAAAAATATGGAGACAGAGTTTGGAGGAAACAGAAAGTTGGCTTTAATTCTCAGCCAGTGGAGAGGGGAACACTGTAGGCTCCTGCCTCAAGAACTGTGACCTCCTCCACAAGGAGTCTAGGGGCTTATATAAAATGAAGGCACACAGTCAGAAGTTGGTGATGAGAAACAAAGGTGTTAGGATCTTGATTTCTTCCTCTTGCAGTGTTTCAAAGACAATCATAGGCTGGCATCAGTAACTCAGTAATGGAGCCTGGCAAGTTCAGTGGACATTTTAACATCTTTCAAGACAACAAGGTATACTGTTTTAGAGAAGCCCACCCCACGAATAAAACTGAACAGTCCCTCTTCTGGAACCTGTTTCCCTTTTTGTAGACTCTTAAGATACTCAAATGTGGAGACTATATCTTTCTTTTCTATTTTTTTTTTTTTTGCTTATAGTTTCCTTCATTGTGCAAAAGCTTTTAAGTTTAATTAGGTCCCATTTGTTTATTTTGACTGTATCTTTCTTATGTTTATCTCTAGAGTCTCTTAGCTGACAGTTATTGGATGGTGAATGTTTAAATTATTTTAATATACATTTTTGGAAGACATACAGGTAGATGGAAAGGTGCTCAGCATCGTTAATCATCAGGGTAATGCAAACCAAAACCACCATGAGATGTCACCTCGCATCTGTTAGAATGGCTATCAAAAAAAAAAAAAAAAGAGAGAACAAGTGCTGGTGAGGTTGTGGAGAAAAGGGAACCCTCATACACTGTTAATGGGAATGTAAATAGGTGCAACCACTGTGGAAAACAATATGGCGGTTCCTCATGAAATTTAAAATAGGGAATTCCCAGTGGCTAAGTCTCTGAGCTTCCAATGTATGGGGCCCAGCATCAGTCCCTGATTGAGGAACTAAATCCCAAATACCACAACTAAGAGTCCACATACTGCAACTAAAGATCTGTTGGGCCACAACTGAGACCCAATACAGCCAAATAAATAAATATTAAAAAAAAGAAATAAAAAATAGAACTACCATTTGATCCAGCAATCCCACTCCTGGGTGTATATCCAAAGAAATTGAAAACAGGTCATCAAAGAGATATCTACACTCCCATGTTCATTGCTGCATTATTCACAGTAGCCAAGATATGGATACAACCTAAATTTCTGACAATGAGTGAACGAATAAAGAAGATGTGATCTGTATACACAATGGAATAGTATTCAGTCATGAGAAAGAAGAAATTCTGTTATTTGTGACTAAACAGATGAATATTGAGAACACTATGCTAATGAAATAAGCAGGACATGGATACACAAATACTGCACAGTGTCACATATGTGGATCTAAAAATAAGTCAAACTCATAGAAACAGAGGGTAGACAAGTGGTTGTCAGGGGCTAGAGGGTGGGAGAAATAGAGGTTGGTAAAAAGGTGCAAAAAGAAAAAAAATTAAAATATCTCCTAAAATCAGGCTTTTTTTTTTAACATATATGTTTACTACTTGCCCAGTTTTCTCATGTAATGATTAATTACTAGTAAAATAAAGCATTTTTCATATATATATATATATGTATTTTTCTCATGGGATAGAAGTTTTATTTCAGTGAGTTATTTGAAAATTCTGAAAGTTTTATAGCAAACTTTGTGGGGAAAAATCTGCTATTATATTTAAAGCAGAAATATGCAGCTTTGCAGCCCTAATAAAATTCAGCTTGGTGTAACATATTAAATGTAAAAATAATTACTTTGGTGGAAAAATTAAAACTTTGTCAATTTTCTTTAGAGTGGGTACCCACTAGGAGTTACAACACTTAAATTCAGAAAATCAATCATCCCAAAAGATTTTAACAGCCTGTAATATTTTTCATACTTGTGTTCCTGAAAGAATGGAAATGAAAAGCCCAAGAAAGAGGATGATACTATTGCTAGTTATAATTTTTATTTTTAACACTCTAAATTGTTTTCTTCTCATTTCTTTTTGCATTTCAGCTTGCAGTTGGCTTTGTAAGGCTAACATTTTCATTGGTGACAGCAATTAAAATAAACTAGAAGATTCAGTAACTAACTTCCCTATCCCAAAGAACATTGAAGAACTTTAAAAACAAGTCATTTAAATTGAACCAAGGAGATAAAGTAATGCAATCTTTTGGTAGGAAGTTGTGTTTTGTTATGTTGTTTCTTGGTTTATTTTTAACTTCTAGAACTACCCTAATGTTTTCCATGATCCCATACACATGCAGGGTTTTTGTTTTTGTTTTTTTTTGCCCACACAGCTTTCAGGATCCCAGTTACCTAACCAGGGATTGAACCTGGGCTACGGGAGTGAAAGCACTGAATCCTAATCACTAGACCACCAGGGAACTCCTGAGGTGGACTTTTATAACTGCCTTTTGTAACAGAGAAATTTATTGAGACATTAATTAATATTTTATGTTTTATATTGGAGTATAGTTGATTTGAGTCTGACGAGCTACAGTCCATGGGGTTGCAAAGAGTCAGACAAGACTGAGCATGCCCGAAAAGATAGTATAGTTGATTTACAACGATGTGTTTGTTTCAGGTGTACAGCTAAGTGATTCAGTTACACATATACATATATTTGTTCTTTTTGATAGTCTTTTCCCATATAGTTTGTTACAGAATATTGATTTATTGACACATTATTATTATTAACTAATATTTTATGTTCTATATTGGAGTATAGTTGATCACTCACCTAGAGCCAGACATCCTGGAATGCAAAGTCAAGTGGGCCTTAGGAAGCATTACTATGAACAAAGCTAGTGGAGGTGATGGAAATCCAGCTGAGCTATTTCAAATCCTAGAAGATGATGCTGTTAAAGTACTGTACTCAATATGCCAGCAATTTGGAAAACTCAGCAGTGGTCACATGACTGGAAAAGGTCAGTTTTCATTCCCATTCCAAAGAAGGGCAATGCCAAAAAATGTTCAAACTAATGCACAATTGCATTCACTTCACATGCTAGCAAGGTAATGATCAAAATCCTTCAAGCTAGACTTCTACAGTATGTGAACTGAGAACTTCCAGATGTACAAGCTGGATTTAGAAAAGGCAGAGGAACCAGAGATCAAGTTGCCAACATCCATTGGNGGTAGACAAGTGGTTGTCAGGGGCTAGAGGGTGGGAGAAATAGAGGTTGGTAAAAAGGTGCAAAAAGAAAAAAAATTAAAATATCTCCTAAAATCAGGCTTTTTTTTTTAACATATATGTTTACTACTTGCCCAGTTTTCTCATGTAATGATTAATTACTAGTAAAATAAAGCATTTTTCATATATATATATATATGTATTTTTCTCATGGGATAGAAGTTTTATTTCAGTGAGTTATTTGAAAATTCTGAAAGTTTTATAGCAAACTTTGTGGGGAAAAATCTGCTATTATATTTAAAGCAGAAATATGCAGCTTTGCAGCCCTAATAAAATTCAGCTTGGTGTAACATATTAAATGTAAAAATAATTACTTTGGTGGAAAAATTAAAACTTTGTCAATTTTCTTTAGAGTGGGTACCCACTAGGAGTTACAACACTTAAATTCAGAAAATCAATCATCCCAAAAGATTTTAACAGCCTGTAATATTTTTCATACTTGTGTTCCTGAAAGAATGGAAATGAAAAGCCCAAGAAAGAGGATGATACTATTGCTAGTTATCATTTTTATTTTTAACACTCTAAATTGTTTTCTTCTCATTTCTTTTTGCATTTCAGCTTGCAGTTGGCTTTGTAAGGCTAACATTTTCATTGGTGACAGCAATTAAAATAAACTAGAAGATTCAGTAACTAACTTCCCTATCCCAAAGAACATTGAAGAACTTTAAAAACAAGTCATTTAAATTGAACCAAGGAGATAAAGTAATGCAATCTTTTGGTAGGAAGTTGTGTTTTGTTATGTTGTTTCTTGGTTTATTTTTAACTTCTAGAACTACCCTAATGTTTTCCATGATCCCATACACATGCAGGGTTTTTGTTTTTGTTTTTTTTTGCCACACAGCTTTCAGGATCCCAGTTACCTAACCAGGGATTGAACCTGGGCTACGGGAGTGAAAGCACTGAATCCTAATCACTAGACCACCAGGGAACTCCTGAGGTGGACTTTTATAACTGCCTTTTGTAACAGAGAAATTTATTGAGACATTAATTAATATTTTATGTTTTATATTGGAGTATAGTTGATTTGAGTCTGACGAGCTACAGTCCATGGGGTTGCAAAGAGTCAGACAAGACTGAGCATGCCCGAAAAGATAGTATAGTTGATTTACAACGATGTGTTTGTTTCAGGTGTACAGCTAAGTGATTCAGTTACACATATACATATATTTGTTCTTTTTGATAGTCTTTTCCCATATAGTTTGTTACAGAATATTGATTTATTGACACATTATTATTATTAACTAATATTTTATGTTCTATATTGGAGTATAGTTGATCACTCACCTAGAGCCAGACATCCTGGAATGCAAAGTCAAGTGGGCCTTAGGAAGCATTACTATGAACAAAGCTAGTGGAGGTGATGGAAATCCAGCTGAGCTATTTCAAATCCTAGAAGATGATGCTGTTAAAGTACTGTACTCAATATGCCAGCAATTTGGAAAACTCAGCAGTGGTCACATGACTGGAAAAGGTCAGTTTTCATTCCCATTCCAAAGAAGGGCAATGCCAAAAAATGTTCAAACTAATGCACAATTGCATTCACTTCACATGCTAGCAAGGTAATGATCAAAATCCTTCAAGCTAGACTTCTACAGTATGTGAACTGAGAACTTCCAGATGTACAAGCTGGATTTAGAAAAGGCAGAGGAACCAGAGATCAAGTTGCCAACATCCATTGGTTCATAGAAAACGCTAGAGAATTCCAGAAAAACATCTACTTCTGCTTCATCGACTATGCTAAAGCCTTCACTATGGAGATCACAGCAAACTGTGGAAAATTCTTCAAGAGATGGGAATACCTGACCACCTTACCTACCTCCTGTGAAACCCATATGTAGGTCAAGGAGCAACATTTAGAACTGGACATGGAACAATGGACCGGTTCCAAATTGGGAAAGGAGGACATCAAGGCTGTATATTGTCACTCTGCTTATTTAACTTGTATGCAGAGTACATCATGTGAAATGCCAGGCTGGATGAAACACAAGCTGGGATCAAGATTGCCAGGAGAAATATCAACAACCTCAGATATGCAGATGACACCACCCCAATGGCAGAAAGCGAAGGGGAACTAAAAAGCCTCTTGATGAAGATGAAAGAGGAGAGTGAAAAAGCTAGTTTAAAACTTAACATTAAAAAAACTAAGGTCATGGCCTCTGGTCCCATCACTTCATGGCAAATAGATGGGGAAAGAATGGAAACAGTGCCAGATTTTATTTTCTTAGGCTCCAAAATCACCGTGAATGGTGACTGCAGCCTTGAAATTAAAAGACACTTGCTCCTTGGAAGAAAAACTATGACCAACCTAGACAGTGTATTAAAAAGCAGAGACATTTTGTTGCCTACAGAGGTCTGTATAGTCAAAGCAATGGTTTTTCCAGTAGTCATGTATGATTGTGAGAGCTGGACAATAAAAAAGGCTAAACGCCAAAGAACTGATGCTTTCAAACTGTGATGCTGAAAAGACTCTTGAGAGCCCCTTGGACAGCAGGGACGGAGATCAAATCAATCAATCCTAAAGGAAATCAATCCTGAATATTCATTGGAAGGACTGATGCTGAAGCTGAAGCTCCAGTACTTTGGCTACTTGATGGAAAGAGCCGACTCATTGGAAAAGACCCTAGTGCTGGGAAAGATTGAAAGCAGAAGAAGGGAACGAAAGAGGATGAGATGGTTGGATGGCATCACTGATTCAATGGATAGGAGTTTGAGTGGAGTCCGGGAGATGGTAAAGGACAGGGAAGTCTGGTGTGCTACAGTCCATGGGGTTGCAAAGAGTCAGACAGGACTGAGCAACTGAACAGCATAGTACCACATCCTACCATCACATTTATGATTACATTTGGTAATATTAAGTTCCTCACAGCACATTAAATTAATCAGCCTTCATTGGTAAATATTGTTGTTTAGTTGCTAAGTCATGTCCATCTCTTTTGCTACCCCATGGACTGTAGGCCACCAGGTTCCTCCATCCATGGGATTTCCTAGGCAAGAATATTGTAGTGGGTTGCCATTTCCTTCTCCAGGGGACCTTCTTGACCCAGGAGTCAAACCTGCATTTCTTGAGTCAGCTGTATTGCATGTGGATTTTTTACTACTGAGCCACTTTGAAGCCCTCATTGGCAAATACAGAATAATCAAACATTCAAACTGATTAGCCCTTAAGATAAATATAATGTTTCTAGTGATATCTAACAGTGTCATTAGATGAATTGGTGTAAACTGGTGACAATATACAGCCTTGAAATCCAAGTCTTCCATTCTGTTGTTGCAGAAATCATTAATTGAGAAACCAAGCACCACACTTGGAGAGTTGGAGAACTCAGGTTTATTATACTGGCAAGCCCAGAGGGGTTAACACTCTAAGCTCTGAGCCCTGAACAAAGGGGTTACAGAGTTTTTATAGACCTACAATAGTGGGCAACACTAGCTGCTAATAGGCTGGTTTAAACTAAGGGTTTTCATGCATGCAGGAACAGCAGTCAAGATGGGGAGGGGGATGTCTGACCTTTATGTGGACAGGCACGATTAAGCAGGTTTGCAGGGGCTGGGCAATTGTAAAGAGCAGGACAAGGGCGAGTGAGATAAGCTCCAGTTCCTAGTATTGTAAGTCCCCATTTTCTGAGACTACGTGACCTACATGATCCAGACTTTGCAAGGGACAAGCTGAGTTACAGAGGCAGAATGAGCAGGAGGTTATGTAAAATTTTAACTTTTCCTCTTCACTGTAAGATTTTGATCTTTATTGAAACACTTTATAGTGGGTGAAACTAAAATTTTCTGTTCATCCCTTAATGAGAACCTACTGTTTATTTCATGCGAACCATTCTAAAGCCTTTTAAAACTCACTGATTATATATATATATATATATATGGCCTCAACCTCATTCTTTGGGTATAGAAATCCTTATGATTTGCAGTGTTCCCCTAGCCAGAGTTCATTTAAAAGCAAACAGATAAGTTTTTAAAAACATAACTTATCTATAATAGGCCATAGCCTCCAGTTTTCATGCTTGTGGTGAAACTGTTTATTTGGAGTACATACATAAACCCCAGAGTTGGAAATAAAGTATTAGAGTTGGCATTTTACTTTGGGGAAGTCATACAGGTTTATTATTTGAGCAAGGCTATTTGCTTTTTAACTGTGACATTGGACCAGTATAAAAAGCTATTTTGGCTAAATCTACTGCTTGAATTGATCTGTTTCATCACAGAACTCTTTCAGGCAGCAAACTAGATAACTGCTTATTATTTAAGGAGAATAAAGCAGGTTGTAAAAATGGTGGGTCAAAGGTATTAAAAACAGACACTTCACAAAAGAAGATGTAGGAAGGTACAACAATCACATGAAAAGATGCTCAACATCATTAGTCATCACAGAAATGGAATTACGACTCAACTGAGATATCAATAGAGTGTTTAAAATAAAAAAGACTGACTGCATCAACTATTGGAAAGAATGTGGAGCAACTGGAATTTTCTTGAACTGCTGGTGGGAGTGTCCAATGATACGACAACTTTGGAGAACTGTTTGTCAATTCCTTATAAAGTTAAAAATCCATCTACTCTAATACTCAAGAATCCCACTCTAATGTATTTTCTCAAATTTGTACCAAAATGTTCACAGCAAATTTATTTATAGAGCCACAGACTGGAAGCAACTCAAATATCCACCAGCAGTAGAGTAGATTATCAACTAACAGTGTGTTTATACAATAGAATACTCTTGAGTAATAAAAAGAAAATAAACTGGACATATGCAACAATATGGATGAACCTCAAAAACATGTTGAATGAGTGGAATTCCCTGGCAGTCCAGTGGTTAGGACTTGGTGCTTTCACTGCCAGCCCAGGATCAATCCCTGGTTAAGGAAATAAGATCCTGCAAGTTGTGTAGCATGGAAAAAAAAAAAAGAAATGTTCAGTAAAATAAATCATTCTGTTGAATTCCATGTAATGAAATTCTAAAACAAGCAAAACTAACCTAGAGGAATAAAAATTAGAAAGTGGTTGGAAGGGATTGGACTGAATGGATGTTGACTAGAAAGAGGCACAAGGAGACTTTCTGGCATGAAGGATATAGTCTATGTCTTGATTTGGATGGTGGGTGCATGTGTATGTACTTATCAAGACCATTGAACTGTATACTTAAGATTGATATGTTTTATTTTATTTCAGTTATTGTTGTTCAGTTGCTAAGTCATGTTCTGATTCTTTGTGCCTTCATGGACTGCAGCACACCAGGCTTACCTGGCCTTCACTATCTCTGAGTTTGCTCAAACTCATGTCCATTGAGTCAGTGATGTTATCCAACCATCTCATTCTCTGTTGTTCCCTTCTCCTGCCCTCAATCATTCCCAGCATCAGAGTCTTTTCCAGTGAGTCAGCTCTTCCCATCAGGTGGCCAAAGTATTGGAGCTTCAGCTTAAGCATCAGTCCTTCCNAAACTCATGTCCATTGAGTCAGTGATGTTATCCAACCATCTCATTCTCTGTTGTTCCCTTCTCCTGCCCTCAATCATTCCCAGCATCAGAGTCTTTTCCAGTGAGTCAGCTCTTCCCATCAGGTGGCCAAAGTATTGGAGCTTCAGCTTAAGCATCAGTCCTTCCAATGAGTATTCAGGGTTGATTTCCTTTAGGATTGACTGATTTGATCTCCTTTCTGTGCAAGGGATTCTCAAGAGTCTTCTCCAGCACCGTAATTCAAAAATATAAATTCTTCAGTGCTCAACCTTCTTTAAGGTCCAGTTCTCACATCTGTATATGACTACTGGAAAAAGCATAGCTTTGATTATATGCACCTTTGTCAGCAAAGTGATGTCTTTGCTTTTTAATATGATATCTAGGTTTGTCATAGCTTTTCTCCCAAGGAGCAAGTATCTTTTAATTTCATGGCTGCAGTCACTGTCCACAGTGATTTTGGAGCCCAATAAAATAAAATCTGTCACGGTTTCCACTTTTCCCCCTTCTGTTTGTCACGAAGTGATGGAACTGTATGCCGTGATCTTAGTTTTTTGAATGTTGAGTTTTAAGCCAGCTTTTTCAACTCTCCTCTGTCACCTTCATCAAGAGGCTCTTTAATCCTTCTTCTATTTCTACTATTAGGGGTCCCCTGGTAGCTCAGATGGTAAAGAATCCACCTGCAATCAGGAGATGAGGTTTTGATCCCTGGGTCTGGAAGATCCCCTGGAGAAGGAAATGGCTACCCATTCCAATATTCTTGCCTGGAGAATTCCATAGACAGAGGACTTTGGCAGGTGACAGTCCATGGGGTTGCAAAGAGTTGGACACAACTGAGTGACTAATATCAGCTATATTTCAATTTAAAAAATAAGAGCCACTTTCCCTCCCATCTCATCCAAAAAAATGTCTGCTCAAACAACCTACATTGCAAAAGATTTTCCTTCAGGCCAAGTCCTTCTAGGACCACACTGCAGCTGTAACTTGGTTCCTCTTAATGGCTTGATTACCTATTTGATCCTAATAATCCTGTAGCTTAATTCTAGTCTCACTTTGATATTTCAGTAAAGATTATCCTTCTTGCCTCAACTTTTATTTTTATTTCCTGTCTTAGCTTTTCCTTGATCCTTTGACTACAAGTGCTTGTTGGTAAGGCACAATATATATGAAAAAAATTGGTGTCTCTTTTGAGTCTTACTTCTCTAATTTTTTAAAAAATACAGTACAATAGTGTGTTTGGCTTTTCTAACTACCAAATTGAAGCAATGTAATTACTTAAATTAGATTACTATTTAATACTCAAAAATCTTCTGACAAGAGAGCTGGTGAAACAAGCTGAAATCAACCAGTGCTTGTCTTAACTCATCCTTTATGTGTTTGGCCTCAGTCACCAAGGCTAAGCTGACAGATGAATGGCTCTATGTTAATGGAATACATCTAGGTCACAGTTAAGTCTGCATATGGAGCCAAACATGAGCAGCAGCACTTCCAAATCTCTCAACATTACCATATCGCAGGACCAGAGGTAGTGTCCTTAAGAAGTCTCTCTCATTATACAACCCCCCTCCAGCTCCAGAGTCCAAAGCATCTCCAAATGACAGGACTTAAAAAAAACTTTTAAAATTGAGATTTAACACATACATGGTTGTGTGATAGCTAGTCTCATGCCCCTTTCTCAGTCAATACCAATCCCCAACCCAGAAGTAACCACTCCGCTGAGTTCTGTAACTATCAGTTAGTTTTGCACATTCTTGAATTTCATTTAAATAGAATTATACTGAAGTGACTTAACATACACACACACACACACACACACACACACAATGTACCCTTCAGTGTCTGGTATCTTTCACTTATCATATTGTCTGTGAGCTTCATCCATGTGGTTGTGATCTCAGCGAGGCAGCAGTGAGTGGTGGCATGAAGTGAGATCTTAATTCCGTGCCCAGGAATTGAACCTTGGTAGCCTGGGCTTCCCTGGTGGCTCAGATGGTAAAGAATCTGCCTGCAATGTGGGAGACCTGGATTTGATCCCTGGGTCCTGTTGATTAGCTGGAGTAGGAAATGGCAACCCACTCTAGTATTCTTGCCTAGAGAATCCCCATGGACAGAGGAGCCTGGTGGGCTACAGTCCATGGGGTTGCACATAGCTGGATACAACAGAGCGACTTAGCACAGCACAACATAGCCTAGATGAGAACCAGGAATCTTAGCCACTAGAACAGCAAGAACTAGAGACGAGAAGCTAATTTTCCCTGGATCTTTGCCTTCAGTGAAAAACGCATTTATCACATTTATCACAGAGGTAGAAACTGTAAATGCAGGTATCAAGTTTGTTATTAAAGACACAGTATAACAACAAGTGGGAGAGCACATAGAGAAATGGTCTGTAGTTAAGTAGGAACAAGGCAGAGATACACATCTGGAGAGAAAGGGTGTGGGTGTCCCTGCCTTGTGAGAAGGAGCACAGTAAAGAGGCAGCTAAGTCATTTATATAAGGCAGTTGTTCCAGGTCTTTGTCTTCCTTCAGGTCAATTATCTGGTTTCTTTTTCCACACCTGACCTACCCTGGGACCTTCCCCTGGGTGTACACACATCCCTCAGTCAAGATGGAAGTGAAGCGTTGTCAACACTAACTTAAAGGAAGGGGTGGGGAGGTATGTAAATTGTCTGCTAAAAAAAAATTAAATAAACTGAATATGAAAAAAAAAAAAAAAGATGGAAGTGAAGGCTTCTGGAAGGAACAAGACTCATTATGGCCTGGAGTTATCCCTTAACTTTTGACCCACAAGGAGCCTTTCTGTGCATGTGTAGTGTCTCCCTTGTCCCAAGAGAAGGGGGAGTGGAGATCCCTTAATCCTTTACTCAAGCAGGATTTTGCCCCTCTTTGTCCTTGCCATGACTATTGCCTTGACTATCACCACGACTATTACTTTAAGGTGTTTACAAGAAACAAACACTGGCTATTTACCCTGTTTCTGTTGTTTCTTCCATTTCAGAGGTCAAACAGGAGGCTGACTGTAAATGCCTTAATTGGAGCCCATCTATCTCTCATCTCAGGAAATGCTAACAGTTGTAAGTATCCAGCCTGAAGCCCATTTCTTTGTGCCCCAAGAAATGCAAATAGGAGGCCAGATGTAAATATCTAACCTGGAGCCTATCTATCTCCTCCATCAGTTGGGGTTAGCAGGAATTTGTTCTTTGTTCTTTTTTTTTTTTTTCAGGGTGCTCAGGGCTGGTGCACTGGGATGACCCTGAGGGATGGGATGGGGAGGGAGGTGGGAAGGGGGAACACATGTACACCCATGGCTGATTCATGTGAATGTATGGCAAAACACACTACAATATTGTAAAGTAATTAGCCTCCAATTAAAATAAATTAATTTTTAAAAATAAAATTTACTAGTTTATAAATAAATAAATAAATATTCTTGTATAAGCCTTTTGGTAGCCCTATGTGCCATTTTTCTTGGCTTTATATCTACCAGTGGGATTGTTGAGTCATGGGATGACATATGTTTAACTTTTGTAGATAATGCCAAATAGACTGAATATTATGTGAATAAATTTCTTATTTAGTGTAATGAATGATAAATGGTACATCTATCCATCCATCATGTGCTCAGTCGTGTCTGACTGTGACCCTACAGACTGTAGCCCACCAGTCTCCTCTGTCCATGGGATCTCCGAGGCAAGAATACTGGAGTGGGTTGTCATTTTCTCCTCCAGGGGATCTTCCTGACCCAGGAATCGAACCCATGTCTCCTGTGTCTCCTGCATTGCAGGTGGATTCTTTACCACTTGAGCCATCAGAGAAACCCCCAAATGGTACATCAGGGACATTTAAAGAGAACCCCCTGCTTACTTGTTTTTCTCCCTGACTTGACTTAAATCTCCATGAGAACATGAATCATGTTTATTGCCTTCAAACAGGCAGAGGAACCAGAGATCAAATTGCCAACATCCGCTGGATCATGGAAAAAGCAAGAGAGTTCCAGAAAAACATCTATTTCTGCTTTATTGACTATGCCAAAGCCTTTGACTGTGTGGATCACAATAAACTGTGGAAAATTCTGAAAGAGATGGGAATAACAGACCACCTAACCTGCCTCTTGAGAAATCTGTATGCAGGTCAGGAAGCAACAGTTAGAACTGCACATGGAACAACAGACTGGTTCCAAATAGG
>SJYX01017434.1:377245-388117 GCA_006410675.1 Oreotragus oreotragus
ACGGACTCGATGGACATGAGTCTGAGTGAACTCCGGGAGATGGTGATGGACAGGGAGGCCTGGCGTGCTGCGATTCATGGGGTCGCAAAGAGTCGGACACGACTGAGCGACTGAACTGAACTGAACTGAGTATAGTGTCCACTGTAGTAGGGCTGTCTCTTATACACATCTAGATGTGTATAAGAGACAGGAGACAGGGTGCTCAGGGCTGGTGCACTGGGATGACCCTGAGGGATGGGATGGGGAGGGAGGGGGGAGGGGGGTTCAGGATGGGGAACACATGTATACTCACGTGTTTATGTGAATGTATGGCAAAAACACCACAATATTGTAAAGTAATTAGCCTCCAATTAAAATTCTTTTTAAAAAAGAAAAAATACTATTTCTGGAAACTTTAATATAAAGCAGTTCTGTGGTATTTTAAGAAAGAAATATAAGAACTGCATGGTTGAAGGAGAGGAAAGGGGAGAAGGCATATCTTCTATTCTTAGCTTTTTATAGTTTTTAAATTCTGTCACACAAGCATATATATATTTATATATATAAGTATTCAAAAAAATTTAAAACAGAAATACTGTTAAAGAATATCAGCTCATTATGGACATATAGTGGGGCTTCCCCGGTGGCTTTCCCAGGAGGTAAAGAATCTGCCTGCAGTGCAGGACACCCAGGTTCGATCCTTGAGTTGGGAGGATCCGCTGTAGAAGGAAATGGCAACCCACTCCAGTGTTCTTGCCTGGAGAATCCCATGGACAGAGGAGCCTGGTAGGCTTCAGTCCATGGGTTCNATAGTGGGGCTTCCCCGGTGGCTTTCCCAGGAGGTAAAGAATCTGCCTGCAGTGCAGGACACCCAGGTTCGATCCTTGAGTTGGGAGGATCCGCTGTAGAAGGAAATGGCAACCCACTCCAGTGTTCTTGCCTGGAGAATCCCATGGACAGAGGAGCCTGGTAGGCTTCAGTCCATGGGTTCACAAAGAATTGGGCACAACTGGGCGACTAACACTTTTACTTTCAACATGGATATAGAATGGTTTTAGTTTTCCAATAAGTTTCCCAAACCCACACCATTTTCCTGCTGCATAGCAGCTCCCCAAACATATCATGTGCTTTGCAAACAAATATGGTTATTGCAACTATATCATTCAACTATTTCAGACTCTGTGCTGTTCACTCAAACACTTCAGTTGTATTTTCGATCAAAACTCAACTTGTCGCATGACCCAGAAAAGGTCAGACTTTTAGTTTTGGACTAAAAGCTGAGGGAATTGGCAAGATGACAGGGTTGGGGTGGGGGTGGGGGAGAGGGTCATGAGGTAGGATTCTGGTTCTGTGTCCCATGCACCTCTCCCTACTTCTCAGTGGGAGCACCTTTGGAATTGGAACAGGGAGCAAGCAATGAGCATCTCCTCTTGTGACTGAGCAAACAGTCATCCTCTCCTCTGGATTATTACTTCTCCCCAGACTATCATCTTGGAGAAGGCAATGGCACCCCACTCCAGTATTCTTGCCTGGAAAATCCCATGGATGGAGGAGCCTGGTGGGCTGTAGTCCATGGGGTCTCTAAAAGTCAGACATAACTGAGCGACTTCCCTTTCACTTTTCACTTTCATGCATTGGAGAAGGAAATGGCAACCCACTCCAGTGTTCTTGCCTGGATAATCCCAGGGACGGTGGAGCTTGGTGGGCTTCAGTCTATGGGGTTGCACAGAGTCAGACAATACTGCAGCGACTTAGCAGCAGCAGCAGCAGCAAACTATCATCTATGGGCTCAGGGAGGACCAGTGGTGGCTCGAGGCCTCCCCTCTGGAGAGAGGTTTGGTTACATCCTTTAGCAAATGCTGCCTTGGAGGCTTCCCCCACATGTGGGTCCCTCTTTGCCCCAACACTGCATCAGTCTTGGGACAAGTGCAGCTCCCAGGCTTATATATTAATTATTTCTCAGAGCCCACTTCTGAATCTGCAGGTATGTGAGGGCTCCCTCATCTGCACTTTGAAGAAGGAGGAACCCTCACCAGCTGGATTTTGTTGCCCTCATGCCATTTCCATTCAGGCCTCTTTCCCCAAATCCCCATCACTCACAAGGTGCATCAGCAAGCCTGCTGCTTGAGAAGGTCACGCCGTCAGGGAACAACATTGTTTACTTTCCCAGTGATTTGCTTGAGCTCCCCTCCTTCACACACTTGACTTGAGAGAAGGAATGACTTTGTACATCCACTCCCTAAAAGGCTGTCTTCCTCTCCCCCAAAGTTCCCTGGGAGTCATGGGTGGTTAGGTCCTTTCTCTAATTCTGGGCCTCTCATAGACGTGAGTCTTCCAGGAGGGTAGCTGACCTCAATTGCTAGTAATTTTATAAATTTAGGAAATGAACCACATTGCACTTTGGGCTTCAGTTTGAGTCTTAATAGTAGTTCCATGGAAAAAAGAAAATTCCTAGTTGGCATCCAATAATATTTGTCAATGGCTTCTATCATCCATATATGGTTAAGATACTACCACAATTTTATTTCTAAATGATTAGAAGGTCTTGGTAATAATGGTTCTCAAATGTAGGTCACATCAAACAACCTAGAAGCATATATTTTTTTTAATATGTATATCTATCTTAGAACCACTTGATTAGAGTGTCAAGGGCTAGGATCAGGGAATTTGCAATTGATTCAAATATAAACAGTCTGATGTTTAGAACTTGTAATTAAGAACTCAAATAAAAAAGGAAAAAAGAGAAAGAGAGTGATTTTCACAAAACGTCAGGAAATTATTTGGGTTAAATATAAGCCCCATGGACAGAAACCATATCTATCTGATTCATTTTTGTAGCTCCCATACTTAGAACAGTGCCTAGCATATACTAGAATTCCAGTAAATATTTATTGCATGCATGAATGGGTAAGTGGAACATTTCCTTTTCATGGGAAAAGCAACTACCAGTCTCACAAACATGTACCGCAACACACAGTGGGAAAACAAGAGTCTAACCAAAAGTAAACGTATTTTTTTCTGTAGTCATCGTAATATAAACAAAGAAGGGGTTTTTTGAACTTGGATGTAGCTAAATTGGGTAAGATGAGAAAGGCTACTTAGGCTGACTGGCCACTGGGGTGAGAGTTCTCAGGGCTGCCTGAAACCATGACAAGATCTCAGCCTTGCAAGACCTAAAACTGACCAGGAGCAATGAAATACAAACAAAGGGAGTCAGAAGAGCTCCATGATTGTCAAGCTAACATCACTTGGTGCACCTTTTCCCACCATAACAAAACAAATATGTAATGTAACCTGCCAAACATGATTAAGCCACTTAAATTAAAGAGTGCTGGAGATTTACTGAAAAACATTCTCTCTCACTGGCTACCTTTTCTCTAGACTCCATTATGTTTATCAGACTCCGTAGTTAACCAGTCTTTGTCTAAGCAAGTTATAAAGCAATTGATTCTATTTGCACCTTTATTAGAGTCATGTGTAAGATCCCTTACTCTGACAATATGTTCAGATCCCCTTGATTACTACCGCACAATTGCACTCATCTCACACGCTAGTAAAGTAATGCTAAAAATTCTCCAAGCCAGGCTTCTTGCTGCGATTCATGGGGTCGCAAAGAGTCGGACACGACTGAGCGACTGAACTGAACTGAACTGAGTATAGTGTCCACTGTAGTAGGGGCATAGTACCTATTTTTGAAAGAAAAAAAAAAGAAGAAGATGTTACAGTTTAACACTGAGCAACATACCCTTAGGAATGGTTTTTAGGTGCTTTGGTGAATCAATGGAAGAGGAAAAGATTAATTTTTTTTGGAAACTCCCCCAAGAATTCTTTATAATCACTCATCTGTAGCTGTGTGGCTAGAGATTTCATAAACTTTCTACTAGATTTTCAGTCTTGTGTAGATACACTCAGAGTAAAGTGATAAAATTCTTACACTATAGGACTCTTTAATCTGGGGGTTGTGGATGGGTTTTGTGAGGACCTGAAATTGAATAGAAAAATCTGTGTGCTATTAGATATATCACTCAGAAGTCTTGGATACAAGTGAAGCCCAAATAGGACTGACAAATAACAAAGGGGATTTGATGGCAGGGTCTTGGTTTGGCTCATGAAGTTCAAGAAAGACATGCATAACCACGCTGCAGAAGGACACGACCAGGGAAGCTCAGAGTCTGGGGCCACAATCCATGCCAGCACAGAGATGCTTCATGTCCTTTTGGCCTGAAGGCATCTGACTGGCAGAACCCAAAGCACATCTGAAATTCTAGCTTCAGGTGAATCTAGAAAATGTAGTTTTTAGCTTTCCAGTTTCTACAGACCATTCTAATTCTACAGAATCCTAAAAGAATGTTGTAATAGTTTGTAGGATTTTTTTTTCTTTAAGACCCCAGGCATGGTGTCAAAATCTTTCTCAACCCAGCATTGTGTTCCCAATGGCACTAACTTAGATAGATCTACAGTTGTCATCCATGTACCATATCATGTTGCTCCCAGACCTCTAATGCAAAGCTCTTACTTTTATTAAGAAAAAAAATATGCAAAACTTTGGAATAGGCAAAACAATGGCTGCGTTCCCTTTTAATATATTGGAACACTGTTTATAGCATGATTTCCTATAATGGATAACATAACTGTGTCCCAGAAAGGCAAACCACAAACTTGCAATGGACCCTGCTTAAACTCAAATTGTTTTAACATCAGCCCATTCAGATCCATGTGTTCCAAGGTTCAGCCACCTGTGTGGTTTACAAATTCTGACACATGTTCATTCCCTGCCTAAACCAGCCTCAGAACCATCTGAGCTCAGCCCCAAAGCTCTACACTGTATATGTTTATAGCTTCTCTAACTTCCTTCTTTTAAGTCCCTACTGAGACTTTGTGAACTTGGGGCTCTTGCTTACTTGGCAAGTTTAATAAACCTGCTTTATCTGACCAAGGGGTGGCTCTTTGTGGGAGCTTTGACAAATTCTATACATGTCATATTGCTGTACAGTGTCAGTGACAAAAATAATAAATTTAGTGACAAGTTCGATGTCCTTTATTTAAGGGAAAACAATCCATGGATTGGGGGAGTACAGCACCTCATAAGCAGTGGAGCACACTTCCCAAAGGATTTGGGCAAGAGCAAATTTTAGATAGCAGTAGAGGCAGCAATGCAGAAACAGGGCATGGTTGGCTAGGCACTCAGGGATTTCCTAGTAAGGTTACCACATCCTGTTTTCTAAGGTAAGATGAACTAGCTAAATCTGAGCTGGAGGATTGTGGTTAGTGTATATTAGGTTTTCTAGGCATTGAAGTGCTTTCCTCAAGTGCAGGCTGACTTAGGTTGAGATTTGTGATGTGAGTTGGGCCATTGGAGCAGCCTCCATTGGGGGAGGAAAGGAATAGGCCAAGCTGATCCATCTTGAAAAAGAAGGAAATTCCGTCTTGCACTTTCAGTGAGCTTTGGATATGTGCCTGGTAGCCATGGGGATAACATACCTATGTCAGAACTGGCCTCCCAGACTGATAAACACTAGATTCCATACCAAGATTTTCCTGTCACCAAAAAGAATGTAATAATCCCATATGTAGTCAATCACCTTTGTAATCTTTATGGCACCCATTGGTGTAGGCTACAGTGTATAACCAGCTGACCTTCTGATTATGAATCATGGCTGTAACCTGATTGTATCTCCCTTTAACACTTTCCAGGCTAGGTTTAATGTACAGCACCTCATAAGCAGTGGAGCACACTTCCCAAAGGATTTGGGCAAGAGCAAATTTTAGATAGCAGTAGAGGCAGCAATGCAGAAACAGGGCATGGTTGGCTAGGCACTCAGGGATTTCCTAGTAAGGTTACCACATCCTGTTTTCTAAGGTAAGATGAACTAGCTAAATCTGAGCTGGAGGATTGTGGTTAGTGTATATTAGGTTTTCTAGGCATTGAAGTGCTTTCCTCAAGTGCAGGCTGACTTAGGTTGAGATTTGTGATGTGAGTTGGGCCATTGGAGCAGCCTCCATTGGGGGAGGAAAGGAATAGGCCAAGCTGATCCATCTTGAAAAAGAAGGAAATTCCGTCTTGCACTTTCAGTGAGCTTTGGATATGTGCCTGGTAGCCATGGGGATAACATACCTATGTCAGAACTGGCCTCCCAGACTGATAAACACTAGATTCCATACCAAGATTTTCCTGTCACCAAAAAGAATGTAATAATCCCATATGTAGTCAATCACCTTTGTAATCTTTATGGCACCCATTGGTGTAGGCTACAGTGTATAACCAGCTGACCTTCTGATTATGAATCATGGCTGTAACCTGATTGTATCTCCCTTTAACACTTTCCAGGCTAGGTTTAAGGAATCTGGGGATGTGTGCTTGAGCAGTACACTTAAGGAATATAAGGTTTTCACAAAAGTTGTTCGAGGTCCTTGGCTAAAAGGAGACTCTGCCTTGGGTCTGCTGGTGTAATATACTGTACTCCACTATCTGCATTGTCCTTCTGAGTGAGTTTGTTTCCCAGAACACATGGCTACAACACCATTACGTGGGTCTGAATTCAAATTTCCTTTATCAATAGAAAGCAAAGAGTGGGAGAAAAAGACAAAGCAAGAACATCCCTCAAATACAGCTTGAAGGTTCCAATTAGCATAGACTTTGTGAAAATTAAGCAGAAACCTCAGTTAAATGGAGTCAGGAGGCCAGAAGAGGGAACTCTCATGCACGTATCAGTCAATATCAATACAGATCCCAACAGGAAGACACATATTTTGCATCTCCAGCAAGAAATGACAGTCCTACCAAGTGCAGGGGGAAGAAAGATTTTCTTCTTACCTGGCAACATCTCAGCCAAAGATAAACTGTTACAGCTCAGCCAATGAAAATCCACTATGCTTCAAACTCTCAGTTTCCTTTATTGGACTTTTATTATTATTATTTTTTAATAACAGCTCCTCCCAATTTCCCCTTCTCCTTATAAAAGAGTTTTTTCTTCTTTGCTTTACCAGACTTGCATGTGGTTTACCGTATTTATATGTCCCAGACTGCAGTTCTTTCCTGTTCCCAAATAAACCTATCTTGCTAGTAAAATAACTGGCTGTTTTATTGTTTTAGGTTAACAACTTCTTTCATTTAGTAATAAATCAACAAGAGTAGCCACCATCCTTAATTTAAGAATAGTCATCTGCTTACATTGTCAGTAGATCCAAATCATGGTTGATTGGTAGAAACTGATATAAAAGGAAAACACTGGGCAAGTATTGAAGGAAGTTTCTCTCCAAACAAACTACCCTGTACTTGCCAGAAAGCATGGGATGATTTTTCTGGTCCTATTTCTCTGCAATGTTTGACAGTGTTGATCACATCGTCCTTAAAATTCCTCTGTAGACTTCCATGACTCTATGCTTTCCTGATCATCTTTCACCCTTTCTGATAATTCTTTCTTAGTTCTAGAGGAGCAGGAAGATCAATCAAGATAAGGACTAAGAAGTGACCACTGAGTAGTAGTTATGATGTCATCCAAAATTTTAAGAAAAGCAGTGGAGTGGAGGAAACAGGACAGATAGCCAAGAGCAAAGGAAACAGAGAGACTCTAGGCCTCCATTTCAAAAAGTGTGGAGGTTTACTGCCTTTGCTTGCTTGCTTGCTTTTTTGTCTTCCTTGTCTACTTTATTAATGCAGTTCTCCGAGCAGTTGGTATACATTTGCCATGCACAGGTGCTATTCCCAGAGCTGCTGCAATGCAGTGATGTCAAGAGCCCTCCCAGTCGGCCAGGAGGAGGCATCTAAGATGAGATGCCAAGCACAGTGGGAATCACAGAAACTGTTGAATGCCCCAGGGATCCCCAGGTCACCTGGAGAGATTTGTTTATAAAATTTGAGAGACTTGAACATATTTATGTAGGAAGATAAAAGCTAGAGATATGCACTTTCAAGCTGGTACTTTATAAAATTGAACCTCACCACATTAAGCCAGAGGCATCTATTGTCTAGAAGATCCTAAGGTTATTACAGCAGGAATGCAAAGATAAACTCTTAGCTTTTAATCACCAAAATAAGCTCTGAAACCCAGTTCAGAGGTTGTGGTTCACAATGAAACCCTTATTCCTATACAGTTTACTACCTATATTAACATGCCTTTACTATTTGGATGTCTTTATCAGGATGACTTAACTCTCCCAGGAACTCTTGCCTAGAAAGATAAAAATGTAAATACCTTTATTGTTCTGTTCAGTCAGACTAACCAACATGTCGCTAGACAGCATCAAACAACTCTTTGTTTTCTAAGACTTGATGGAAACACTTCATTGTGTCCATCTAGCCTAAACTATGGAGAAGGCAGTGGCACCCCACTCCAGTACTCTTGCCTGGAAAATCCCATGGATGGAGGAGCCTCGTGGGCTGCAATCCATGGGGTCATGAAGAGTCGGGCACGACTGAGTCTTCACTTTCGTGCATTGGAGAAGGCAATGGCAACCCACTCCAGTGTTCTTGCCTGGAGAATCCCAGGGACGGGGGAGCTTGGTGGGCTGCTGTCTATGGACTCGCACAGAGTTGGACACAACTGAAGTGGCTGAGCAGCAGCAGCCTAAACTACACTTATCATATCACACCAAGTTTTGATCCTTAATCCTCATCAGGCCTCCAGAACAAAAGACCAGAATTAAACCAGAACTGTCAAAACATCTCATAAATATTCCCCAATTTCTCTACGCCCTGTTGACTTAAAAAAATACAAGAGAGTTGTGAGTTAAGTTTTATTTGAGGCAAAATGAGAACTGCAAGTTAAGTTTTGTTTGAGGCAGTGCAGGAGACAGCACCTCAAATTGTTGTTCAGTTGCTCTGTTGTGTCCCAACTCTTTGGAACCCAATAGATTGCAACACATCAGGTTTTCCTGTCCTTCACTGTCTCCTGGAGTTTGCTCAAACCCATGTCCACTCAACTAAAAATATAGTCACAACCTGAAAATAGCGTTATTTTATTTGGTGGGAATGTTTAGGACTCTCAGCCCGGAGACAGCATCTCAGTAGCTCTGAGAAAACTGCTTTAAGGAGGCAAGAGAAGAAGTTAGGCTATATACAAATTAGCAACAAAGGGAGCAAGCAGTCTGAACATCAAAGATCAGGTATCAAGTTAAAGAATGTAGCATTCTGTGTATGGGAAGATGCAAGCTGGATCACTGTTTTGGGAGCCCTCATTCACTTTGGGAGGCCAGAAATTGCTGATGGCTGTGACATTTCTTGTTTGTTAATATGGCAGGAGATATTTTCATTTCACACAATGTTGCCATCCAACCATCTCATCTTCTGTTGTCCCCTTCTCCTCATGCCCCCAATCTTTCCTGTCATGGTCTGTGTACAGGTTGGAAAAGAATTTCCAGACATGAGGCAGCATGAGAGTAGAATAAAGTTTATTACAGTGGGAGATGCTATTAGAACAGCAGGCCAGCTTAAGAGAAAACCGATGTTGAATGGGGATCCCTGGTCCATTTTTATACCCAGGGTACATGGAGCAGGATAGGGGTCTTGTGGGTCATTTGCTGATTGGATGAGGCACGTATACTGGGTGGGGGAAGAGAAAGGCAAATACCTTCTCCCTATGGGGCAAGAGGGGAGACAGGTTCTACTGCTCAGGAGGACCTGAAATTCGTTAATAGCTAAAACATGGAGGGGGAGTGGGAAAGACAATAAGCGTCTGGTTTTTTCCATTCCTGCATCCCAAGGCCCTCCTTTTTTTTTTTTTTTAATCCCCTGTTCTTTCATCCTTGGGACACCACATTCCTCCCTCTATTTTTAGGGCTGTTGGGAAGAACCCCTAGAGAAAGAAAAGGATACCCACTCCAGTATTCTGGCCTGGAGAATTACATGGACTATATAGTCCATGGGGTTGCGAAGAGTTGGACATGACTGAGCGACTTTCACTTTTCTTTGGCCCCTTTTGATATCCTGCTCATGTCTGACTATCTACCTATTTCCCTTCTCAGGTACTTGGGAACCCAGTCTCAAGGGAAAAGGGGCAATGACCAATCTGGGTTCTTCAGGCTGTACGGGGGCATCATTGGGCTCTGGGTTTCCTTTGTCTGCTCTCTGTCAGGGTGAATTTACGGAGGGAGAAAAGAGTCCATGGAATGATAAGGCAGCTTGTTTCAGCATTCTCTGGATGTTGGCCAGGGGATATTCTTGTCATACTACCACTTGGAGATTTGTTGTATTCTAAAAATCCTATGGATGGAGGAGCCTGGTAGGCTGCAGTCCATGGGGTCACAAAGAGTCGGACACGACTGAGCTACTTCCTTTTCATTTTTCACTTTCATGCACTGGAAAAGGAAATGGCAACCCACTCCAGCATTCTTGCCTGGAGAATCCCAGGGATGGCAGAGCCTGGTGGGCTGCCGCCTATGGGGTCGCACAGAGTCGGACACGACTGAAGTGACTTAGCAGCAGCAGCAGCAGCAGCAGCAGAAAAAGCAAACTTAACAAGAAACTTAAAGGTATACATTACTTTGCTGACTAAGGTCCGTCTAGTCAAGGCTATGGTTTTTCCTGTGGTCATGTATGGATGTGAGAGTTGGACTGTGAAGAAGGCTGAGCACCAAAGAATTGATGCTTTTGAACTGTGGTGTTGGAGAAGACTCTTGAGAGTCCCTTGGACTGCAAGGAGATCCAACCAGTCCATTCTGAAGGAGGTCAACCCTGGGATTTCTTTGGAAGGAATGATGCTAAAGCTGAAACTCCAGTACTTTGGCCACCTCATGCGAAGAGTTGACTCATTGGAAAAGACTTTGATGCTGGCAGGGATTGGGGGCAGGAGGAGAAGGGGATGACTGAGGATGAGATGGTTGGATGGCATCACAGACTCGATGGGCGTGAGTCTGAGTGAACTCCGGGAGATGGTGATGAACAGGGAGGCCTGG
>SJYX01017434.1:390374-400528 GCA_006410675.1 Oreotragus oreotragus
CAGTGTCAGACTTTATTTTGGGGGGCTCCAAAATCACTGCAGATGGTGAGTGCACCCATGAAATTAAAAGACACTTACTCTTTGGAAGGAAAGTTATGACCAACCTGGATAGCATACTCAAAAGCAGAGACATTACTTTGCCAACAAAGGTCTGTCTAGTCAAGGCTATGGTTTTTCCAGTAGTCATGTATGGATGTGAGAGTTGGATGGTGAAGAAAGCTGAGCACCAAAGAACTGATGCTTTTGAACTATGGTATTGGAGAAGACTCTTGAGAGTTCCTTGGACTGCAAGGAGGTCCAACCAGTCCATCCTAAAGGAGATCAGTCCTGGGTGTTCATTGGGAGGACTGATGTTGAAGCTGAAAGTCCAGTACTTTGGCCACCTCATGTGAAAAGTTGACTCACTGGAAAAGACCCTAATGCTGGGAAGGATTGGGGGCAGGAGGAGAAGGGGACGACAGAGGATGAGATGGTTGGAGGGCATCACCGACTCGACGGACATGGGTTTGGGTAGACTCCGGGAGTTGGTGATGGACAGGGAGGCCTGGTGTGCTGCGATTCATGGGGTCACAAAGAATCGGACACGACTGAGCAACTGAACTGAACTGAACAACCCAGGAATCCCACTACTGGGCGTATACCCTAAGGAAAACGGAATTGAAAAAGACACATGTACCCCAATGTTCACTGCAGCACTGTTTACAATAGCTAGGACATGGAAGCAACCTACATGTCCGTGGGCAGAGGAAGGGATAAGGAAGCTGTGGTACATATACACAATGGAATATTACTCATTTATAAAAAGGAGTATTTGAGTCAGTTCTAATGAGGTGGATGAACTCAGAGCCTATTATACAGAGTGAAGTAGGAAAGAAAGACAAATACCATATATTAACGTATATATATAGACTTAATGGGAAATAGATGGGGAAACAGTAGAAACAGTGTCAGACTTTATTTTGGGGGGCTCCAAAATCACTGCAGATGGTGAGTGCAGCCATGAAATTAAAAGACTCTTACTCCTTGGAAAGAAAGTTATGACCAACCTGAATAGCATATTCAAAAGCAGAGACATTACTTTGCCAACAAAGGTCCGTCTAGTTAAGGCTATGGTTTTTCCAGTGGTCATGTATGGATGTGAGAGTAGGACTGTGAAGAAAGCTGAGTGCAGAAGAATTGATGCTTTTGAACTGTGGTGTTGGAGAAGACTCTTGAGAGTCCCTTGGACTGCAAGGAGATCCAACCAGTCCATCCTAAAGGAGACCAGTCCTGGGTGTTCATTGGAAGGACTGATGCTAAAGCTGAAACTCCAGTACTTTGGCCACCTCATGTGAAGAGTTGACTCATTGGAAAAGACTCTGATGCTGGGAGGGATTGGGGGCAGGAGGAGAAGGGGATGACAGAGGATGAGATGGCTGGATGGCATCACTGACTTGATGGACATGAGTTTGAGTGAACTCAGGGAGTTGGTGATGGACAGGGAGGCCTGGTGTGCTGCAGTTCATGGGGTTGCAAATAGTTGGACATGACTGAGTGACTGAACTGAACTGAACTGAAGGACTCTAGAAAGATGGTACCTACGATCCGACGTGCAGGGCAGCAAAGGGGCATGCACGCTAAGTAGCTTTAGTCGTATCCGTCTCTGTGTGACCCTAGGGACTGTAGCCCACCAGGCTCCTCTGTCCATGGGGTTCTCCAGGCAGGAATACTGGAGTTGATCACCATTCCCTCCTCCAGGGGAGCTTCCTGACCCAGGGATCATACCTGTATCTCCTATGTCTCCTGCCTTGGCAGGCAGATTCGTTACCACTAGCGCCACCTGGATCCTACATACAGGGCAGCAAACGAGACACAGAAGTAAAGAACAGACTTTTGGACTCAGTGGGAGAAGGAGCGGGTGGAACAATTTGAAAGAACAGCATTGAGACAGATACATTACCATATGTAAAATAGATAGCCAGTGGGAGTTTGATGTATGAAGAAGGGCATCCAAAGCAGGTGCTCTGGGACAACCTAGAGGGGTGGGCTGGGGAGGGAAGGAGGGTTCAGGATTGGGGGGACACATGTATACCTATGGCCCATTCATGTTGATGTATGGCAGAAACCACCACAATATCGTAATTATCCTTCAATTAAAAACTAATAAATTTAAAAAAAAACCTGTGCAGCAACAAAGATCCAGTGCAGTTATAAATAAATAAATAATATCTTTAAAAACTGAAAACCTAAAATGAAAGTAGAAATGTTACAATTGTTGCTATTAGTTTTACATGACAGTCTTAATGCTTAATTGTATGTTCCCCTGTGAAAATAAAAGGATAAAATAAGATTTTATACACAGCGTATAAGTACACTAACCGATTGCACCACTGGAGCTCCTATACACAGCATAAAAATACAGTTAGGTTACAGTTTTATGGATCCATCCGTGGGTGAAATGTTCTGCTTTTGTAAATTACACAGGTAACTGAAGTGTTATTCTTTTTTTTTTCTTTTCTTTTTCTGGCTGCACTGTGGGGCTTTCAGTATCTCACTTCTCCAACCAGCGATTGAACTTGGGGCCACGGCAGTGAAAGCCCAGAATCGTAACCACTAGGTCATAAGGGAATTCCTTGAAATATTATTATTTTAAAGGGCAAAATAATTTTAACCTGTTTGATGGGAAAATTTTCAGTATTTATTATGTGCTTGGGGGTCAGGCGACAAGTTATACTGTGCATCAAAATACATGAGCTTCATGAAAAGGAGCTTCATAAAAGGAAGCAGAATTAAGGGGTTAGATATACAGGGTCTCAGGACCCCCCCCTCCCAGACCTGCTGGCTCAGGGTCTTGCATGGTACCAAGACCCCCGGGGATTAGAATGGACCTCACGAGCTGAGAGAAGGAACTGGCAACCCACTGCAGTGTTCTTGCCTGGGAAATCCCATGGACAGAGGAGTCTGGTGGGCTATAGTCTGTGGAGTCGCAGAGTTGGACATGACTGAGCGAGCATGCAGGAGTTGACGGCGCTGCACCAATGCACTGATGCGCTCAGGGCGACAGAACTTTCTGGTGCTTTTTACTCTTCCTGTAGCATCCTCAGCTGACGCTGACTTTCTAGTTGCAAGTGCCTCCAGTTGTCACCCGTTGCCCACTCCCTTTGCCACAGGCCCAAATTAAGAGGATCCAAGTTCCCAGGGGGACAATGAATAATCCTGCTAAATCAGATATTTCTCACAGCACATTTCAGAGTGTGCACTCTACCAAGCACAGAGGCAAGGCTTTCTGAGAACCACGTTACATGTTCACGAGTTTTCTCTGAGGTTCTCGGGTGGCATCTAAGGGCTGATGTGCCCACCCTGAAGGCTGTGAAGGCTGGATGATGTGTTTATGCAAATAAACCTAAATAACAAAAAATCATTTAAAAGGTAAATAGAGTATTGAACCATACTAAGTCTTTAAAGCCTATTTTAGGTGGATGGAGTCAATATTACACAAGAATTAACAATATCCATCTATTTTTCAATTACAGCAGTTGATGGCAAGTAAGTCAAATCCTCGGCTGACCTTGCCAATCTCAAGAGGTTGTGTGCTGTTACCATGCACTCGTCACAGTGGCAGAAACTCCTATACACAGAAGTGCTAACTTACACAAAGTGACAAGTCTCAATGTGTCATATCTGAAAATTAAAAAAGCTTATCATTTAGGAGATAAAGCAGGTATTTGTACTCATTTTACTTTCAGATGCCCCATTATAACCAAGGTGGTTTTGCACAATCAAAATAATGTTGCAGTGCTGCTGCTGCTGCTAAGTTGCTTCAGTTGTATCCAACTCTTTGCTACCACATAGACGGCAGCCCACCAGGCTCCCTCATCCCTGGGATTCTCCAGGCAAGAACACTGGGGTGGGTTGCCATTTCCTTCTCCAATGCATGAAAGTGGAAAGTGAAAGTGAAGTCGCTCATTCGTGTCCGACTCTTCGTGACGCCATGGACTGCAGCCCACCAGGCCCCCCCGTCTATGGGATTTTCCAGGCAAGAGTACTGGAGTGGGGTGCCATTTCCTTCTCTGGTTACAGTGCTAGAAGCTTCAATAGCACATATACCAAAACTCGAATGATACAGAGATTAGCACGGCCCCTGCGCAAGGATGACACAGAAATTCGGAGAAGCGTTTCATATTTTTTACAATTTTGAGCATTAAAAAAATAATAATATTATGAATAGGATTCACAAAATATTTTTTAAATTTAGCGAAAGAAAACTTAAGATTATATCCAACCTGCAATTTTTTACTTGCCTTCTTGACTGCTTTAGGCATTAAAAAATAGAACTCTGCTTCTATGTGCTTCTATACTGTGAATTATTTGGTAGGTTGCTCTTTCTGGTAGATTTTCTTACCATTTCAAGTAAAGATACACATCTTTCAACCCTGAAATCAGATGGATTCAATTTTAACAAATTATTTTTGAGTTTTAAAAAATATGTGGTAGAAATTTTGATATAGTTAATATAATCAATTATTTTCATTGGAAGAAGACAGACTATTTTATTGAATGAACAGTTTATGAAAATATCCAACTATGTTGATAAGAAGAAAATAAAATTACAAAATGCATGTTACAGTGCCCCCAAAGATGCTTGGAAGACTAGTAAGTCATGGCAGATGACATATATTCATGAATTCAGTTATGCATTTCTCACAAATCACTTTGGTTATGTGATCCTCACACTGAGGGATTTGTTTAGATAAAGCCATTTATGATTTCAGTTGTTAAACTACAAAATTTTATAGCATTTATTCAGTGCATCCTGATTTCTTTAAGGTTTAAATGTTACCATTTTTCCTGAAAACGAAAACTTCTCTTCTGGTATAGAGGACCCTGTCAGCTCCTGTTGTTAGAATTGCAACTGCCCTGAGATAGTCTTGAGTTTTAAGAACACATTTTACTTTCACTGTAGACTTCTCAAATTCAGTAACCTGTCCTTCATTATAAAAGTTCTCTGCAACCCAGTCACTATTTCTTTTGCATGGGGAGTGCTTCACTCAGCTTGTAGGGTCTTAGTCCCCCAGCAGGGACTGAACCTGCTCTCTTGGCAATGAAAGCATGGAACTCTAACCACCAGAGAATTCCCTCCACATGGTCCTTTACTCTAAATCTGTTGTAGGATTTTCCCCTCCTCCAGTCGTGATGATAAATATTGACCCATCTTGTTCTTTTCTTATAACCATGATGAGCAATGACTATACTTTTTCCAGGCTAAAGCTAAAACTCAGCAAGACTAACCAGCCCCTCTAAGAATTAAGCCTGTTCTCAATAACTCTTTGCAGAGGGGCTGGAGGTGGGTGGGGGGCGCTAATATAGTGCATCCGTGTGTGCTCAGTCGTGTCCCACTCTTTGCGACCCCATATAGACACTGGATCAATTCATAATAACGGAGGGTTTTGGTGACTACGCCTCAAGTATCCACGTTACAATCACAATAATAGTCATTAAGACCATACTATTTTCCACCATTACTGCACTCCAGCAATGCAAAAATCCAGATACAGCAAAATGGCCACATGACTGGACAGTTTTCACTCTGTCATGGCGACTTCCTGCAGAGTATAAAAGTGATGTGAGGACTGAGCTAAACCCTATGCCTCTGCCAAATGAGTGTGGCACGAAAATACTATGTTAATGCTGCTGTGTGCTTCGTTTCTCAGATTAACAGAAGACATACTTATGAAATTAAAGCATGAAAATAGACCATTATTCAGAATCTAGACAACATACAAAAGTAACTTCATAACAAGGACACGGGATGGATTCCGGTCCAAATATTACCATGCTCTTATAAATGGGCTAAACCAGTGAGCTGCTTAGCTGAGAACAGTGACTCTGCACTCCAGAACCACTTAAGAGCTTTAAAAATGCTGATGCCCAATCCCCACACAGAGAGAGGAAAATTTAATTGGCCCAGGGTGGCGTCCTGTGCATAGGATTTTTAGAAACTGTCTGACTCCTTTGGTGGACCGCCACGATTGTGAAGCACTGGGCCCTGAACAGGGAGACCCCAGGGAAAGTCAGAGTTCTTCGGGCAAGATATTCCAGTAGGGGGCGCTCAGCTGATTCCATGTTTCTTAAGGTCCACCAGTGTCCCAAGAGTTAACCGATTTTCAGAGAGGTCTTTCTAACATAGATGCTACTCTAATTGTTTTCAGAGTTTTTAAAAATTTTCTAAAAGTAACGGAAATTCCCTGACGGTGCAGTAGTTGGGACTCCACTGCAGAGGCAGAGGATCAATCGCTGAACGGGAAACTAAGGTCTCCCAAACCCTATAGCGCGGCCAAATAATAATAATGATAATGATAATAAAACCTACAGTATCTTCAGATTTCAGGTTGAATATGGCAGATTAAATATATCCATTTACCTCTACTCTGTCCACAAAATCCCACTAAATGACAGTAAAGGAATCAAAAGAAAAGATATGTTCTTATTGACAAAACAGGAGAGCAGGTACCAGCAGCCAAGTGGGGACAAGGACACTTTAATGCTTCAGAACCCTGGAAAGGCTCAGGAACTCTAGGCTCTCTCTGAAGGTTGAGGAAAATTTGATATCAGAGGGGGCATCTAGCCTGTTCGCTACAGTTTAGAACGAAATGAAGAAAGAGCAGTATAAGCATATTATGAGTTACAGAAGCAAACAGATGAAACTGCTAATGATTTTAAATGGCTGTTTCTGGGAAGTGGGAACTGGGATCGGAAAAAGCATTTCTGGGTTTTGCTCTTCTGAGAGCCTTGTGTCACGTGGCCTTTAAAATTAAATTCTGAAAGCAATTATCCTTCAGTTAAAAAATAAATTTTAAAAATAAATAAATTTATTTTTTAAAAACAAATTAAAATATTAAGTATATACAAAGCATATATATATATATATTTAAAGTTGGTTTTGAAACGCATTTTGGAGTAAAAGATATGCAAATACTGCAGATAAGAATGTAAAATCATAAAATCTTTCCAGGTGACAGGTGGGTAATATGGATCAAAAATTTCAATGTGTGGAACATTTAGTCCAGCATGTTCACTCTTGGAATTTGTCTTGAGGAAGTAATTGGACAACCACTGCTTTGGGTATAAAACAGAAAAATTGGAAACTATCTACACGCCCTACACCAGAATTTTGATTTGAACAAGTGATGGCTCCTCCAAACAGTGAAATTATATGCAAATACTTTAAATGATGGATTGCACACGTCCCAGGTGCTCAAAAATTCTAAAAGCCTGAAAACAACAAGAGTGCTGGGCATGTGAAACAGAGAAATGTTGATACATTCCTGTTGAGTGTGCACCGGTACAGTCTTTGGAGAAAAAGCAAAAATTGGCATTACATAAATGAAAAGTTAAATTACACGTTGATCAGCAATTCTCATAGGGAGTCTAAAGTGACTCCCATTACTATACACTGCATGGAATTCTCCAGGCCAGAATACTGGAATGGGTGGCCGTTCTCTTCTCCACGGGATCTTCCCGACCCAGGAATTGAACCCAGGTCATGTGCATGGAAGGTGGATTCTTTACCAGCTGTGCTACCAGGGAAGCCTGAGATCTTCTTCGGATTTTTACAAATATTACATCCTGGGGTGGAAAGGGGGAGAACAGAATGAACACATCTACCTACATAGGTTTACTAACTACCTCCATAAGTTTATGAACCAAGGAAACGAACCTATATGAATAATGCAAATATGAAAGTTGACTACCACTAAATCCAGTAGTAATAACTGTGGATTAGAAAAAACAATGGTGGCTCACATGGTAAACAATTCGCCTGCAATGCAGGAGACTCGGGTTTGATCTCTGGGTCGGGAAGAGTCCCTGGAGAAGGGAATGGAAACTCACTCCAGTATTCTGGCCTGGAGAATTCCACGGACAGAGGAGCCTGGCAGGTTACAGTCCACAGGGTGGCTAACAGTCCCACAGGACTGAGTGACTGACACTACAGAAAACAAAGCACAGCCCAAAAGACAATTACACCTACAACAGAAACGTGGGATCACGCAGAAAGAGTTCTCCTTTTCCCAGGTGGCTCTCTCTCTGAAAGTCGCTCAGTCGTGTCTGACCAGAGCCAGACCATTCCCTTCCCCAGGAGAACCTTCCCCAGGAACTGAGCCCAGGTCTACTGCATTGAAAGCAGGCTCTCTAAGTCACCAGGGAAACTCTAATTAGCAAAAGAAAAAAAAAAAAAAAACTATCTGCCAATATCGGAGGCCCGGGTTCCGTCTATGGGGAGCGAAAAATCTGGCTAGTTTATTTGCTCAGCCATGTCCAATCGGCCATTCTGTCTTCGCTTGAAAAACCCCATTGTGGTTTTATGGATATTGGGCTTCCCTTGTGTCTCAGCTGGAAAAGAATTCGCCTACAATCCAGGAGACCTGGGTTCCATCCCTGGGTTGGGAAGATCCCAGCAAAAGGGGAATGCTAACCACTCCGGTAGTCTGGCCTGGAAAATTCCATGGACTGCCTAGTACCTGGGCTCACAAAAAGTCGGACAGGACTAAGCGACTTTCACTTTTAACTCACCAAAGACCAAACCTGAAATCTGAAATGGTAAACACAGAGAGCTTCAAGAATCTAAAAAAATCGCCCAAAATCACTTATTTTCCAAATTCTACTTTCTACACAAGAATTTCGGTGTTGTTTAAGCTCATAAGACCTCCAAAAACCGTTGGCTAATATAAAATTTCTTTCTTTCTTGGTCCTACTTGACTTAGTCTGCATGGCAACACTAGAGTCTAAGCTCAAGCAGCCACAAGAAATGGAGGACGGATACCCGACCGGGCCTGGGCACGTACTGATGAGGGGAAGCTCACACTGAGGATGAGAAGCAAAAAAAGGGTAAGTCCCGGTGAAGAGGTTGTAGCAGATCTCTTCACATTAGTGGACAAAGCCTCATTCTTTGAAATTTTATGTTTAAAGGAAATCTATGATAAATTCGAATAATAAATTGAACATACTGCTGGCAGTTCATTCTGGTTATGCAAATAAACGCTGAGTCCCTACCTCCGAGATTCATGCCTTTGCCACCCCAGGTCCCGCAAGCCCTGCTTCCAGTCCCTTGATGCCAGGCCCCTGACTCCATGTCTTCTCCTTGACGCTCTCCATCTGATTTCTTTCAAATAAAGGATTTTCTCGATGGCTTAAGAAAATGATACGGGAGTGCTGCATTTGACACAGAGAAGGTTCACTCTAATGTCAAATGAAACAGAATCCCCTGAGTGCACAGTCGTGCCAAACTATTTGCAACCCCATGGACTGTAGCCCTCCAGGCTCCTCTGTCCATGGAATTCTCCAGGCAAGAATACTGCAGTGGGTAGCCATCCCCTTCTCCAGGAGCGTCTTCCCCAGGAGTGAGCCTCCGTCTCCCACATTGTAAGCACAGTCTTCACTGTCTAAGCCACCAACGTGACTCTACTCACTAAAAAAAAAAAAAGCTGTCTGCCAATATAGGAGGAGCTGGTTCCTTCCCTGGGTTTTAAAAATTGTCCAGTTCCTTCGTTCAGTCATCTCCAAACCGCTCTCTTGGGGCACGTTCAAATGTATGTCCACCGAGAAAGTGAGTGCTCTATAATGAGTCAGCGTCGTCCCTTTCTCCTCCTGTCTTTAACCTTTCCCAGAATCATAGAACAAAAAATCTCGAGGAAAACCCGTTCAGCATTAGGAAGATGTTACTGACTAAAAGTTAAGAATACAATTTCCCTAGATAAACACACATAAAAATCTTACCTGCTGCAGGTGTACAATAACGGACTCATTTTTTAAATTCTATTTTTCACACAAACAAATTGTGTTAGCTTTGAGAGAGCTCTCGTTATCCTTACTTGACCTACCCGGCCGAGTCCTCGGTAAAACACCAAGGACTCACGCCTGGTAAAATACAAGAGTAAAGTTAAGGCTAAATGATACCACTAAGCCTGTGAACATACTAATTATGTAACGATCACTTCTAACACAGTGAGGGTGAGGACCGTCAAGGGTCTGTCCAGGTCAAGAGTTTGCAGATCTTTTCGAAGGCTCATTCTTTGAAATACTAAGTTTTAAATAAAATTATGATAATGGAAATAATAAATAGAAACTACATTGTGCGCAGTGCATGCTGGTTATGCAAATGAAGGCTGAGGCCCCGC
>SJYX01017434.1:408017-418028 GCA_006410675.1 Oreotragus oreotragus
CTTATGAAATTAAAGCATGAAAATAGACCATTATTCAGAATCTAGACAACATACAAAAGTAACTTCATAACAAGGACACGGGATGGATTCCGGTCCAAATATTACCATGCTCTTATAAATGGGCTAAACCAGTGAGCTGCTTAGCTGAGAACAGTGACTCTGCACTCCAGAACCACTTAAGAGCTTTAAAAATGCTGATGCCCAATCCCCACACACAGAGAGAAAAATTTAATTGGCCCAGGGTGGCGTCCTGTGCATAGGAGTTTTAGAAACTGTCTGACTCCTTTGGTGGACCGCCACGATTGTGAAGCACTGGGCCCTGAACAGGGAGGCCCCAGGGAAAGTCAGAGTTCTTTGGGCAAGATATTCCAGTAGGGGGCGCTCAGCTGATTCCATGTTTCTTAAGGTCCACCAGTGTCCCAAGAGTTAACCGATTTTCAGAGAGGTGTTTCTAACATAGATGCTACTCTAATTGTTTTCAAAGTTTTAAAAAAATTTCTAAAAGCAACGGGAATTCCCTGATGGTCCAGTGGTTGGGACTCCACTGCAGGGGAAGAGGCTCAATCCCTGAACGGGAAACTAAGTTCTCCCAAACCCTATAGAATGGCCAAATAATAATTATAATGATAATAAAATCTACAGTATCTTTGCTTCCCTGGTGATTCAGAGGTTAAAGCGTCTGCCTCCAATGCGGGAGACCTGGGTTCGATCCCTGGGTTGGGAAGATCCTCTGGAGAAGGAAATGGCAACCCACTCCAGTATTCTTGCCTGGAGAATCCCATGGATGAAGGAGCTTGATAGACTATATCTTTGCTTCCCTGGTGATTCAGAGGTTAAAGCGTCTGCCTCCAATGCGGGAGACCTGGGTTCGATCCCTGGGTTGGGAAGATCCTCTGGAGAAGGAAATGGCAACCCGCTCCAGTATTCTTGCCTGGAGAATCCCATGGATGAAGGAGCTTGATAGACTACAGTCCATGGGGTCACAAAGAGTCGGACATGACTGAGTGACTTCACTTTCACTTTTCATCTTCGGATTTCAGGTTGAATAGGGCAGATTAAATATATCCATTTATCTCTACTCTGTCCACAAAACCCCACTAAATGACAGTAAAGGAATCAAAAGAAAAGATATGTTCTTATTGACCAAACAGGAGAGCAGGTTCCGTTCCGTTCCGTTCAGTCGCTCAGTTGTGTCCGACTCTTTGCGACCCCATGAATTGCAGCACGCCAGGCCTCCCTGTTCANAAGTGAAGAGGAACTAAAAAGCCTCTTGATGAAAGTGAAGGAGGAGAGTGAAAAAGTTGCCTTAAAGCTCAACATTCAGAAAACTAAGATCATGGCATCTGGTCCTGGGTTGTATGGTAGTTTTATTCCTAGTTTTCTAAGGAATCTCCATAGTGTTCTCCATAGTGGTTGTATCAGTTTGCATTAACCTTCTTCACACCCTATCCCGCATTCACTGTTAGTAGACTTTTTGATGATGGCCATTCTGAGTGGTGTGAGATGATACCTCATGGTGGCTTTGAGTTGCATTTCTCTAATTATGAGCAGTGCTGCGCATCCTTTCCTGTGTTTGTTAGCCATCTGCAGGTCTTCCCTTGGAGAAATGTCTGTTTAGGGCTTCTGCCCACTGTTTGATTGGGTTGCTCATTTTTCTGGTATTGAGCTGCGTGAACTGCTTGTACATTTTGGAGATTGTCAGTTGTTTGCTATTGTTTTCTCCCATTCTGAGGGCTGCCCTCTCACTTGCTTAGTTTCCTTCGTTGTGCAAAAAGCTTTCAAGTTCAGCCAGTTCCCATCTGTTCACCTTGTTTTTACTTCCGTTCCTCTGGGAGGTGGTTCATAGAGGATCTTGCTGTGATTTATGTTGGAGGGTGCCCCGCGCAGGCTTTCTTTAAGTGCGATGAGCGGGGCCTCTCTCTGGTCGCAGTACGCAGGCTTCTCACTGTGGCGCTCCTCTTGTTGCAGAGCATGAGCTCCAGGACGTGGGCTCAGTAGTTGCGGCACAGGGGCTTAGTTGGTCCGCAGCATGTGGGGTCTTCCCGGATCAGGGATCGAACCCATCTCCTGCATTGGCAGGTGGATTCTTTACCGTTGAGCCACCACGGAAGCCCCAGGTTTTTAACTTTCTCTGAAACCTTTCCTTTTTTATGTTTATTCAACATTTGTCAATGAGAATTTTAGTGCATATACTAAGAGCCAACTACTGTCATATTCTGAGCTGCTTATATCTAGGATTTTTAACTACTTAAAAACATTTAACATTTGTTTCCTTACAGCAAACTCTAAATTCTTAAAAATTTTCCTTTCAACAGGATTGTCTCAAAAGTTGCCAGACACTAGCTCTGAGTAATCAGCAATTGTAGACCCACAAGTGGAAGTCTCTTGATAATGGTGTCAGTGGTTTCATCGAATACAACCCAAGTGATTCTAGCTGAGGAAGTCTGGCTTCTTTGTGGGAGAACATCCCAAACTACAAACATAAACACCTAATTCTCATTGACTATATCAGCCAGAGGACTATAGCCTATAGTTTTTATAGACTGGATGCCATGATCTTTGTTTTCTGAATGTTGCATTTTAAGCCAAATTTTTCACTCTCCTCTTTCACTTTCATCAGGAGGCTCTTTAGTTCTTCACTTTCTGCATGAGGGTGGTGTCATCTGCATATCTGACATTATTGATATTTCTCCTGGCAATCTTGACTCCAGCTTGTGCTTCATCCAGCCCAGCGTTTCTCATGATGTACTCTGCATAGAAGTTAGATAAGCAGGGTGACAATATGGGTCCAGTCTGTTGTTCCATGTCCAGTTCTAACTGTTGTTTCCTGACCTGCATACAAACTTCTCAAGAGGCAGGTCAGGTGGTCTGGTATTCCTATCTCTTTCAGAATTTTCCACAGTTTATTGTGATCCACACAGTCAAAGGCTTTGGCATAGTCAATAAAGCAGAAATAGATATTTTTCTGGAACTCTCTTGCTTTTTCGATGATCCAGCGGATGTTGGCAATTTGATCTCTGGTTCCTCTGCCTTTTCTAAAACTAGCTTTAAAAGTTGGTTTAAAACTCAAAATTCAGAAAAGATCATGGCATTTGGTCCCATCACTTCATGGCAAGTAGATGGGGAAACAACAGAAACAGTGATAGACTTTACTTTCTTGGGCTCCAAAATCACTACAGATGGTGCCTGGAGCCATGAAATTAAAAGACTCTTGCTCCTTGGAAGAAAAGCTAACCTATTCAGCATATTAAAAAGCAGAGATATTACTTTGCCAACAAAGGTCCGTCTAGTCAAAGCTACAGTTTTTCCAATAGTCATGTATGGATGTGAGAGTTGGACTATAAAGAAAGCTGAGCGCTGAAGAATTGATGCTTTTGAACTGTTGTTGGAGAAGACTCTTGAGAATCCCTTGACAGCAAGATCCAACCAGTCCATCCTAAAGGAAATCAGTCCTGAATAGTCATTGGAAGAACTGATGCTGAAGCTGAGGCTTCATTACTTTGACCACTTGAAAAAGAACTGACTCATTTGAAAAGACCCTGTTGCTGGGACAAATGAAAGGTGGGAGGAGATGGGGATGACAGAGGATGAGATGATTGGATNCCCTTGACAGCAAGATCCAACCAGTCCATCCTAAAGGAAATCAGTCCTGAATAGTCATTGGAAGAACTGATGCTGAAGCTGAGGCTTCATTACTTTGACCACTTGAAAAAGAACTGACTCATTTGAAAAGACCCTGTTGCTGGGACAAATGAAAGGTGGGAGGAGATGGGGATGACAGAGGATGAGATGATTGGATGGCATCACCGACTCAATAGACATGTGTTTGTGTAGACTCTAGGAGTTGGTGATGGACAGGGAGGCCTGGCCTCCTGCAGTCCATGGGGTCACAAAGAATCAGACTCGACTGAACAACTGAACTAAACTGAACTGATAATTGGTTAACTAAGTCAGATGACCTGGGATATACAGGGCTATACCTAATGATAGTTATTGACTTTAATTCTTACTTATGATCTTACTAATAGTTGCTAGCTATATTATTTTCTATGTCGCTTGTTTCAGAAGGTTATTTCTTATGTTACCAAATGTGTAACTGAGCCTGTGATAAAATGCTGATATGCAATTCCATAGGAGATCAATGATTGTAATAATGTAACTCTAAATATGGGAAGAAGCAAGAAGGGGGAATATTTTCTTGGAGCAAGAAGCTAGTAAGGCAGGTATGGTCCAGAGACTTTTGCTATTTGCAAGGCCTGGTCTAGTAACAGCACATTGAGTGGCCTATCAATGGAATCTTCGCTAGACCTGGGAATAAGCCTTCCCAGCACCACAGGTCACAATGGCCATGAAATGCCCCTAAAGTATGGTCAAATATGTGGCTATGAAGGGGCCCTGCTGACTGGAAATTGGCATTTGTCAGCTGCCTCTACAAAGATTAAATAATGACCATTGAAAGATGCTGACCTTCAATACCCCCTGAAAGGAGTTCAAGGGTAGAGATCAGAAATAAGGCATTCTGTGCTCCGGGAAAAACCCAGAAGAACAGGCATTCAGATAGTCAGATGTTTTCAGGTAAAGATTTTTATGAGCCCAAATTCTTGCATTTTCTCATCCTTAAAGAAACACTAACATCATGAAACAATGTCTGGTCCTGACTCCTGGCTAGCCCCTTAGCAGCTTTTCTACTATTAATCTTTGGGCCACGTACCTTTAGTTTAGTTCAGTTCATTTCAGTCACTCAGTCATGTCCGACTCTGCGATCCCATGAATCACAGCACGCCAGGCCTCCCTGTTCATCACCATCTCCCGGAGTTCACTCAGACTCACGCCCATCGAGTCTGTGATGCCATCCAACCATCTCATCCTCAGTCATCCCCTTCTCCTCCTGCCCCCAATCCCTGCCAGCATCAAAGTCTTTTCCAATGAGTCAACTCTTCGCATGAGGTGGCCAAAGTACTGGAGTTTCAGCTTTAGCATCATTCCTTCCAAAGAAATCCCAGGGTTGACCTCCTTCAGAATGGACTGGTTGGATCTCCTTGCAGTCCAAGGGACTCTCAAGAGTCTTCTCCAACACCACAGTTCAAAAGCATCAATTCTTTGGTGCTCAGCCTTCTTCACAGTCCAACTCTCACATCCATACATGACCACAGGAAAAACCATAGCCTTGACTAGACGGACCTTAGTCAGCAAAGTAATGTATACCTTTAAGTTTCTTGTTAAGTTTGCTTTTTCTGCTGCTGCTGCTGCTGCTGCTGCTAAGTCACTTCAGTCGTGTCCGACTCTGTGCGACCCCATAGGCGGCAGCCCACCAGGCTCTGCCATCCCTGGGATTCTCCAGGCAAGAATGCTGGAGTGGGTTGCCATTTCCTTTTCCAGTGCATGAAAGTGAAAAATGAAAAGGAAGTAGCTCAGTCGTGTCCGACTCTTTGTGACCCCATGGACTGCAGCCTACCAGGCTCCTCCATCCATAGGATTTTTAGAATACAACAAATCTCCAAGTGGTAGTATGACAAGAATATCCCCTGGCCAACATCCAGAGAATGCTGAAACAAGCTGCCTTATCATTCCATGGACTCTTTTCTCCCTCCGTAAATTCACCCTGACAGAGAGCAGACAAAGGAAACCCAGAGCCCAATGATGCCCCCGTACAGCCTGAAGAACCCAGATTGGTCATTGCCCCTTTTCCCTTGAGACTGGGTTCCCAAGTACCTGAGAAGGGAAATAGGTAGATAGTCAGACATGAGCAGGATATCAAAAGGGGCCAAAGAAAAGTGAAAGTCGCTCAGTCATGTCCAACTCTTCGCAACCCCATGGACTATATAGTCCATGTAATTCTCCAGGCCAGAATACTGGAGTGGGTATCCTTTTCTTTCTCTAGGGGTTCTTCCCAACAGCCCTAAAAATAGAGGGAGGAATGTGGTGTCCCAAGGATGAAAGAACAGGGGATTAAAAAAAAAAAAAAAGGAGGGCCTTGGGATGCAGGAATGGAAAAAACCAGACGCTTATTGTCTTTCCCACTCCCCCTCCATGTTTTAGCTATTAACGAATTTCAGGTCCTCCTGAGCAGTAGAACCTGTCTCCCCTCTTGCCCCATAGGGAGAAGGTATTTGCCTTTCTCTTCCCCCACCCAGTATACGTGCCTCATCCAATCAGCAAATGACCCACAAGACCCCTATCCTGCTCCATGTACCCTGGGTATAAAAATGGACCAGGGATCCCCATTCAACATCGGTTTTCTCTTAAGCTGGCCTGCTGTTCTAATAGCATCTCCCACTGTAATAAACTTTATTCTACTCTCATGCTGCCTCATGTCTGGAAATTCTTTTCCAACCTGTACACAGACCATGACAGGAAAGATTGGGGGCATGAGGAGAAGGGGACAACAGAAGATGAGATGGTTGGATGGCAACATTGTGTGAAATGAAAATATCTCCTGCCATATTAACAAACAAGAAATGTCACAGCCATCAGCAATTTCTGGCCTCCCAAAGTGAATGAGGGCTCCCAAAACAGTGATCCAGCTTGCATCTTCCCATACACAGAATGCTACATTCTTTAACTTGATACCTGATCTTTGATGTTCAGACTGCTTGCTCCCTTTGTTGCTAATTTGTATATAGCCTAACTTCTTCTCTTGCCTCCTTAAAGCAGTTTTCTCAGAGCTACTGAGATGCTGTCTCCGGGCTGAGAGTCCTAAACATTCCCACCAAATAAAATAACGCTATTTTCAGGTTGTGACTATATTTTTAGTTGAGTGGACATGGGTTTGAGCAAACTCCAGGAGACAGTGAAGGACAGGAAAACCTGATGTGTTGCAATCTATTGGGTTCCAAAGAGTTGGGACACAACAGAGCAACTGAACAACAATTTGAGGTGCTGTCTCCTGCACTGCCTCAAACAAAACTTAACTTGCAGTTCTCATTTTGCCTCAAATAAAACTTAACTCACAACTCTCTTGTATTTTTTTAAGTCAACAGGGCGTAGAGAAATTGGGGAATATTTATGAGATGTTTTGACAGTTCTGGTTTAATTCTGGTCTTTTGTTCTGGAGGCCTGATGAGGATTAAGGATCAAAACTTGGTGTGATATGATAAGTGTAGTTTAGGCTGCTGCTGCTCAGCCACTTCAGTTGTGTCCAACTCTGTGCGAGTCCATAGACAGCAGCCCACCAAGCTCCCCCGTCCCTGGGATTCTCCAGGCAAGAACACTGGAGTGGGTTGCCATTGCCTTCTCCAATGCACGAAAGTGAAGACTCAGTCGTGCCCGACTCTTCATGACCCCATGGATTGCAGCCCACGAGGCTCCTCCATCCATGGGATTTTCCAGGCAAGAGTACTGGAGTGGGGTGCCACTGCCTTCTCCATAGTTTAGGCTAGATGGACACAATGAAGTGTTTCCATCAAGTCTTAGAAAACAAAGAGTTGTTTGATGCTGTCTAGCGACATGTTGGTTAGTCTGACTGAACAGAACAATAAAGGTATTTACATTTTTATCTTTCTAGGCAAGAGTTCCTGGGAGAGTTAAGTCATCCTGATAAAGACATCCAAATAGTAAAGGCATGTTAATATAGGTAGTAAACTGTATAGGAATAAGGGTTTCATTGTGAACCACAACCTCTGAACTGGGTTTCAGAGCTTATTTTGGTGATTAAAAGCTAAGAGTTTATCTTTGCATTCCTGCTGTAATAACCTTAGGATCTTCTAGACAATAGATGCCTCTGGCTTAATGTGGTGAGGTTCAATTTTATAAAGTACCAGCTTGAAAGTGCATATCTCTAGCTTTTATCTTCCTACATAAATATGTTCAAGTCTCTCAAATTTTATAAACAAATCTCTCAAAAAAGCCTCTTGATGAAAGTGAAGGAGGAGAGTGAAAAAGTTGCCTTAAAGCTCAACATTCAGAAAACTAAGATCATGGCATCTGGTCCTGGGTTGTATGGTAGTTTTATTCCTAGTTTTCTAAGGAATCTCCATAGTGTTCTCCATAGTGGTTGTATCAGTTTGCATTAACCTTCTTCACACCCTATCCCGCATTCACTGTTAGTAGACTTTTTGATGATGGCCATTCTGAGTGGTGTGAGATGATACCTCATGGTGGCTTTGAGTTGCATTTCTCTAATAATGAGCAGTGCTGCGCATCCTTTCCTGTGTTTGTTAGCCATCTGCAGGTCTTCCCTTGGAGAAATGTCTGTTTAGGGCTTCTGCCCACTGTTTGATTGGGTTGCTCATTTTTCTGGTATTGAGCTGCGTGAACTGCTTGTACATTTTGGAGATTGTCAGTTGTTTGCTATTGTTTTCTCCCATTCTGAGGGCTGCCCTCTCACTTGCTTAGTTTCCTTCGTTGTGCAAAAAGCTTTCAAGTTCAGCCAGTTCCCATCTGTTCACCTTGTTTTTACTTCCGTTCCTCTGGGAGGTGGTTCATAGAGGATCTTGCTGTGATTTATGTTGGAGGGTGCCCCGCGCAGGCTTTCTTTAAGTGCGATGAGCGGGGCCTCTCTCTGGTCGCAGTACGCAGGCTTCTCACTGTGGCGCTCCTCTTGTTGCAGAGCATGAGCTCCAGGACGTGGGCTCAGTAGTTGCGGCACAGGGGCTTAGTTGGTCCGCAGCATGTGGGGTCTTCCCGAATCAGGGATCGAACCCATCTCCTGCATTGGCAGGTGGATTCTTTACCGTTGAGCCACCACGGAAGCCCCAGGTTTTTAACTTTCTCTGAAACCTTTCCTTTTTTATGTTTATTCAACATTTGTCAATGAGAATTTTAGTGCATATACTAAGAGCCAACTACTGTCATATTCTGAGCTGCTTATATCTAGGATTTTTAACTACTTTAAAACATTTAACATTTGTTTCCCTACAGCAAACTCTAAATTCTTAAAAATTTTCCTTTCAACAGGATTGTCTCAAAAGTTGCCAGACACCAGCTCTGAATAATCAGCAATTGCAGACCCATAAGTGGAAGTCTCTTGATAATGGTGTCAGTGGTTTCATCGAATACAACCCAAGTGATTCTAGCTGAGGAAGTCTGGCTTCTTTGTGGGAGCATATCCGAAACTAAACAGTTAATTCTTGTTGACTATAAACTAATTTTTATGGGATCAAGAATATAAATAAGTACATGTTTCTTATAAGAACTGTGTTAATTCTCCTCCCCTTTATGAAATAAGGCTTTTTGAAAAACTTGAAAGGTTCAGGAAACAAACACTGTGGAGTGTTCTGATATTCAGCCATCTGTCCTTTTCAAGTAACCACATTCTGTGAACAGTCCTGCTAGTAGAGTGGAATCCAGGCAGGATTGGTCAATAAAGTTCCAAAAGTTTTACTCGGAGAACACAGTTTTATAAAGACTGACCCTTTAATTAAGACAAAAAAGCCAAAACATGTATTATATGTGGAGACGATTTAAACAACATGAGACTTTAAGGTGAAGGGGCTTCTGACAGTCATTGATACTTAAAGGATGAAAGAACCCTGCTTTCTACAAAAACCATGATGTGAAATTTAGGAAACCATTATTAAATGTGGCATAGATTTCTTTTAAAAAAGGCCCCAAAGAAAAACAAATATTTTTACATAGTATTTCTCAGTGTCAAACTGTGTGATGCTTAGTCATTATAATCAACATAATTATTTTATCTTTTGGCTTCCAGATGGAATTTTAGAAAATATCTGCAAGAAAATAGTTCAGAAAGTGCTTCCTCTCAAGTTCTTTGGTACAATTTGGTCATTTTGATAGTTATTAATCCATTAAGTACTTTAACATATATGTATCAACAAAAATGCAAGAAGTACAAATGTTTAGAAAACCACAATTGAAGAATATATTATATTTTTGACCTCACAGAAAACTGCACTCTAAGATTTTGTCTTTCTGAAACATGTCTGTACTGACTACCAGAAAGATGTCTGTGCTGACTATAAGAACATCTCTAACTAGATTTATATTAAAGGAACATTACCTAAAACATCCCTTTTTGATTATTAGAATAAATGTCCTGTGTCCTGTTTTTTT
>SJYX01017435.1:0-10872 GCA_006410675.1 Oreotragus oreotragus
TGTGCAGCACAAACTCAAGCAACACAGTTTCCTCGACTGTGGCATCAGCTATACCCACCCATCCAACACCACCCATTGACAAATTTTGAAAAGAAACTTTCCAGGTAAAAATATAGTCACCCAGTAATTTTTGCCCTTGAGACAATAAAATTTAAAGAAAAATAAAACACCCAGGCTAACATCACCTTTAATGCTGGCAGTGGCAATGCCCTTCTCCCTACAGAGGCAGGACCTGCTGTTTTGATTACTGAGGCGGGAGGGCCACATCACTGCCCCTCACAAAGACTGCAGACAGCTGTCTTCAAGACCCTGAAGTTCGTCACAGTCCATTGTTTATTCCTCAGAGAGTGACTGGGATCACAAACACCGGCCAAGGCCACCCCAGATCAATACCATTAATTTAGTCCCCTTGTTGGAAGAAGAACCTTTATTATAGAGTAACAGGACAGCTCCCACTTACCAGCTCTTTAACAAATCAGTTCTAACTGCAAAAGAGTGGAGAAATTTAGAGACCCATTCAGGGGGTACACTGTTCTTTAGACTAGAAAACATACATGGGTTGGATGTATGAAACTTTAAAACTCATTTTTCTTCTTGGTTACAGAGTCATACTCTAGTTTTGCCAATCAGCCAAGATGCATCCCAGTGGACTTCTAGAAGGGTTAGATATAGCCCCCTCACTTCACTTTACTTGCTCCCCCAAGACATATTTCAAATAAACAAATCTTCTTCACCGACCCGGTAGAGTGTCCTGCTTTTGGCCGACCTTCCCAGGTGTGCTCAGGAGGCTGGAGAACTATGTGGCCAACATCATCTTCGCCTTCATCAGCAACACTGACCTGTCCCTGCACCAGCCGGCCCTGGTGTGGTGTGTGGCTGTGTACCTCATCTGCTTCCTCCTGGGGGCTGCGAACTACTTTGTGAATGGGTGTGACTGTGACAATGACAAAAAGCTGCCCCTCCGCGTCCCCTGTTTGCTGTGGGTGCAGACTGTGCTCTCTGTCCTCCTCTATGCCACCGCAGTGATCCTCTGGCCCCTCTACCAGTTCCACGAGAAGTTGGGGGAGCAGCCCCAGCGGTCCAGCGATATGAGCTGCAATGATCAACTCAACATCTTTGTCTGCATCTGGGACCAACGACTGGCTGTGGCCATCCTGACAGCCATCAACCTGCTGGTTTATGTGGCAGACCTGGTGTATTTAGTCCGAGAAGCTTTTGTAGGTGGCTCAAATGGTAAAGAATCTGCCTGCAATGAGGAAGACCTTTCGCTCACTGAGTCAGGAAGATCCCTTAGAGAAGAAAATGGCAACCACTCCAGTGTTTTGCCTAGGAAATTCCATGGAAAAGGAGTCTAGCAGGCTACAGTCCATGGGCTGTAGTCAGCCACAACTGAGCAACAAACAACTTCACTTTCATACAAGGCTAGCCCGGGGACACTTAATTCTCTTCACTGCAGTTTCCCAACCAATTTCTGACATCCCCTAACATCCTCTTCCTGGCTCCCTCTCTCTTCTCACATCCTTCCCCATTCATCTCACTCTCTTTTCTGTTTCCTTCCCCTCCCAACCCTGCCAGTGCCCCTGGACTTGTCGGTCTTGGAGATTCAGACGTGGAGATGGTAGCTGGTTCCCTCCCCTCTGTCCACCTTCTCTGCTTGTTTCCTTTTGGCTGCTGGGTCCTATTAATTGGTCACATCCCTCCTGATTATGAAACAGTGTGGAACCTGAGACCCTTTGCTGCAATGCTTGTATATGGACACATGTCTAATACAGCAACAAAATGCAAATAAATTGCATGGGCCCCCAAAATAATTCTGTACATGTGCTGCTGCTGCTGCTAAGTCACTTCAGTCATGTCCGACTCTGTGCGACCCCATAGATGGCAGCCCACCAGGCTCCGCCTTCCCTGGGATTCTCCAGGCAAGAACACTGGAGTGGGTTGCCATTTCCTTCTCCAATACATGAAAGTGAAAAGTGAAAGTGAAGTTGCTCAGTCATGTCCGACTCTTAGCAACCCCATGGACTGCAGCCTACCAGGCAGGCTCCTTTGTCTGTGGGATTTTGCATGTGCAGTTGGGGCCAATTCCAGACAAAGATACAAACAGAACAACAACAACAAAAAAAAAACAGCTGCCACTTGTGAAGAGCCTGCAGCAAAAAGAAGGACTTGGGAGAAAGGCAGGGTATTGAGCATGCCCTTGCACACACCACCACCCAAGGGGTGGGCAGACCACCTCCGCCACCCGTCCATCCTGACCCTTGGACACACCTCTACCCTCACCGTGTGTAAGGAGCAAGCTTTCCCCACCTCCTCTGCCTCATGGAGTGAGCAAGGGAATCTGTTACTTGTTCTCACTTCCCCCTGTTTCTACAGGGGCCCCAGTAAAGTCTTGCCTGAATTTCTTGTCTGGCCTCTAGTCAGTCTCCATTGATTGAGGGGGCCAAGAACCCTGGTTGGTATATATTTTGTGGCACCCAACATGGGGCATTTGCCCCTTCTGGGGAGAAGATTTGGCACCTCGTAGACCACTGAAGGCAGCTTCCCTATGTGTGACAAGTGGCCGTCTGACCCTCCTGTTTCAACATCACCGAGTTTGGTAAGTCTGTCCCTGGCCCTGGGGGCCCTCAGTCCCCTCACTCAGACAACTCTCTCCCCCTCCCCTTTCCCTTTCCCTCTTTTGAGATCTCTCCACTTTTCTCTCTGCCCTCTCCCCTCTCTGTCCTCTCTTATTTCTGTCCTTTCCTCCAAGAGAGTGGACATCAGGCAGCTACAGCTGCCTCAGCCCCTCTCAGTCATGAGACCCGCTCCCTTCGGCCGGCAATGGCTCAGCTTGACAGGTGACAGGAGGAAGTGGGAGAGGCGCACCGCACACCATGCAGACGGTGCTCCACGGGCTCTGCCTGACCGGAGGCTGCTCAGAGAGAGAGAGGTGCTCCCCTCGCGCGTGTCGCGGCTGGAAGCCTGATCATCTCACTCTTCTCCCCTTTATTGTCCTGCTGAGGCAGGAGAGAGATAGGCATTTATGACTGGTCTCTGGTTTTCATTTCTTAAGGACGAGAACAAGTTGAACTTCAGGCCGGACACTTACAACTGGCCTCCTGCTTGCATTTCCTCAGATGGGCTCTAGGTGGGCTCCAGGCTGGCATTTACCATCAGCCTCCTGTTTGCTTTCCGAAATGGGAGTAACAACAGAAACAGAGTGAGCAGCCTTGTCTCCGTGGGCACCTGAAGGGAAAAGTCATGGCAGGAACAGAGAGGGGCTAAACCTTGTTCGAGTAAAGGATCAAGAGATTTTCCCCCTCTTTGGGGCAAGAGAGATACTACACCTGTGCAGAAAGGCTCCTTGGGGGCCAAAAGTCGGGGACAACGCCAGGCCATAAAGAGTCTTGCTTCTCCCAGAAGCCTTTGTAGCAAGATCCCTCTTGGTTGAGAGGTGTGTGCGCAACTAGGGGCAAGGTTCTGAGACAAATCAGCCAGGGGTCAAAGCAGGATGTCTGGCCAGAGGGAAGACAAAGACCTGCCCTACAGAACTGATTTAACCACCTCTTTCCTGTGCTCCTCCTCACTAGGGGGCAAGCCGACACCCTTTCTCTCCGAGTGTTCATTTCTGCCTTGCTTCTGTCTTAGCTGGGGCTTCCCTGGTGGCTCAGAAGTTAAAGCGTCTGCCTCCAATGTGGGAGACCCGGGTTCGATCCCTGGGTCGGGAAGATCCCCTGGAGAAGGAAATGGCGATCCACTCCAGTATTCTTGCCTGGAGAATCCCATGGACGGAGAAGCCTACTAGGTTACAGTCCATGGGGTCGCAAAGAGTTGGACACGACTGAGCGACTTCACCTTCTGTCTTAGCTAAACTAACAGTTTCTCAGAGTCCTCTTCCACTTATTGCTCTGCTGTGTCTCTGATAATAAACTTTGTATCTGCATTAAAGATTTTTGCATCCATGAGAAATGCATTTTTCAGTCTGGGCAAGAGGCAGGGGAAAATAGCTTTTAGCCTCTAGCCCTTGCTGGTCTGGTGGCTAGGATTCCTGGCTTTCATCCAAGCCGTGTGTGTGTGTGCAGTTGCATAGACACGTCCAACTCTTTGCAACCCCATGGACTGTAGCCACCAGGCTGCTCTGTCCATGAGATTCTCCAGGCAAGAATATTGGAGTGGGTTGCCATTTTCTACTTCAGGGGAACTTCTAGGGGATTGAACCAGTGTCGCGTTCATCTCCTGCATTGGCTGGTGGATTCTTTACCACTGAGAAGCCAGGCTACTCAGGTTCAATTCCTGGGCAGGGAATTAAGATCTCACTTCACACCACTTCTCACTGCTGCCTCACTGAAATCAGAATTGTGTGACAGGCTGTGAGGTTCCTGAGGAGAGTCCAGCTGGACAGGTTAGGAGTTGAAGAAGAGGCTAGTGAATCATGAGGCTTCCCAGGTGACGCTAGTGGTAAAGAACCTGCCTGCCAATGCAGGTAGACGTAAGAGACGAAGGTTCAATCCCTGGGTAGGAAAGATCCCCTGGAGGAGGGCATGGCAACCCACTGCAGTATCCTTGCCTGGAGAATCGGATGGACAGAGGAGCCTGGTGGGCTACCATCTGTAGGGGTGCACAGAGTCAGACACGACTTAACCGACTTCGCACGCACGCATGCAGTTAGTCATCTCCTAAAGGAATAATTGAAGTTACCAACATGAGTACAATTTCCCAGAAAGACTAGGCAGTGTGAGAAGGAGAGATGGCTGAGAAGGGAGAACTGAGAAAACACTGATATTTAAGCAGCAGGCAGAGGAGGAAACTGCCAAGAAGTAGGCAGGATCAAGAGGAAAAGATCCAGAGGCTCCTGTCATTAAAATAATAATAAAATAATAATAGAGAAGAGAGTGTCAGTAGGATGTGGTCAACATGGTTACATGGTGCAGAGGTAAGCAGAGTTCATGTGGGATCAGCACTGAAAAGTGTTCATTGTATGTAACAATTTGGAAATCTTTGAGAGCCTCAGGACAGAAGCCAGTGCATTTGAGACTGAGAAAGAGAAGGAAAGACTGTAAATACAGGTTTCTCCTGGGGCAGCTAGTGTCTGTGAGGGGAAGGAGAGATAGGGTCATAGTGGAGATGAGCCAAACATCAAGGGAACCTACAGGATAAGTTTGCAGAAGGACATTTACTACAGGTTAACTTCAACCCAATGGAACATCCAAATATGGATCCAAGGTCCAAAGGGGAAAATATTTTTTAAAGCCCAAAACATAGTAAAACATGAATCATAAGGACAGTGGATGAAATCTGCTAGTAAATAAAGAATATGTTATTGAATAGTGTGAGCATTCAACTCTTTCCAAGTCAAAACAGGAAATGAGAAAGAAGATGGTAAAAGTTATTACTGTGGCGAGACCTGTGGCCACCACCTCAGAGTCACCCTTCTTGTTTCCTTCGTAAACCCGGTTCTGAGCGGAGCACATTAATATTTCCAGATATCGTCATTGCTGTTGTATGTCGCCTCGCAGTTCTGCCAGTTCTTGTTCTGTCCACATTGTTCCATATGTTAACAGCAGCCAGTAGATATGTTTGGCTACTTCATTTTTAATTAATTAAAATTAAGCAGAATTAAAAATTCAACCCCTCAGTCCTACCAGCCACATTTCAGTACCTATTCCCACATGTTGTTAGCAGTTTCCATATGGGACTGGAGGAGGAAATGGCAACCCACTCCAGTGTTCTTGCCTGAAAACTTCCATGGACAGAGGCCTGGACAGTTACAGTCCAAAGGTTCGCCAAGAGTCAGACACGACCGAGCTGCTGAAGACACCCTGTGTTGGACAGGGCAGGTATCGAACTCTTCCATCACTCCAGAAAGCTCTCCTGGGCTGCCCTTCTGCATCTATTCCGAGGCTATGTTGTCAGATGCATATATGTTTGTGTTTGTCATATCTTCATCATCTGTGTTCATTTTATCAATTCATAAAATATTTCCTTATCCCATGTGATGTTGTCAAAATTTAAATTTGTAACCCAGGCTTTAGTCGACTTACATTTACCCAAAGAACTGTCTCTACATTGCTTTATTCCCTGCCACATCTGAAATTTTCATAATCTACACAAATGTTCCAGGTTTCTGGCCAATTGAAGTGATAAGGGAATCACAGAAAGTGAGGGGTTTTTTTCACACAAAATGGAATCTATCAACTTTGTTAAACATGTCCGCTAAGAAATTCATGCTTGTTGATTCAAGTCAGTTTCACTTTCAGATTTATTCGGCAATTTCTTTCCTGCTCTGGTTGATTTCTTACTGAATGTCCCCATCTACTGGTAAATAGTGAGAAAATATACTGTTTCCTTAAATCCCATCATTCCCTCTTGTAGGCTGGAAAAAAAAAAATTCTCCAGAGAGATTCCCATGTCAAATTCCTGTACCTTGTGAAAGTTAATTTATTTGGGGAAAGAACATTGCAGATCTGATTAAGATAAAAATCTTGAGCTAAAAGGCTATTTCTGGATCTCTGGGTGAGCCCTGAATGCGATAATAAGTGTTCTTATCAAAGAGATGTAGGACTGTCCCTGGTGGTCCAGTGGTTAAGACTCTGCGCGTCCACATCAGGAGGCGCGGGTTCAATCCCTGATTGGTGAGCTAAGATCCGGCATGCCTGAAGGTGTGGCCAGTAAAGAAGGAGGTCAGCCCAACACACACGGAGGAGACGGTGGTGTGAAGATGGAGGCAGAGATAGGAGTGATGTTGCCAGAAGCCCTGGAACACTGCGGAAGACCAGCAGCCACCAGCAGCTGGAAGGGCAAGGAACAGAGTCTTCCTCAGGTTTTCCAGAGGAGTGTGACCCTGCTGCTGTCTCGAGTTCAGATACCTGGCCTCCTGAGCGGTGAAAGAGTAACTTTCTGCTGTTTTATCCATCAAGCTTATGGCAGCTTGTTTCAGCAGCAGCAGGAGACTACAGTAAGTCCCTACATAAAAACGGATTTTGTTCTAGGGCACCTTTGAAAGTCCAGTTTTTTCATGAGTCCAGCAAAGTTAGCCTAGGTACCCAACTAACACAATCAGCTACATAGTACTGTATGGTAACAGGTTTATAATACTTGCCACATGTCATACATAAAAATAAACGTTTTCAACCTACAGTACAGTATCTTGAATTAAAACTTGAAAAGTTCGGTACAACGGCTGGCATTCAAGAGGCTGGCATCGACTGAACAGTCAAGTACTAGCTACATCTTTGCTGCGTTTGTGCTTGCTTCTGGACGTCCTGGACTTGAAGTAAGATAATGCACTACCGTACCTTGGGCTTGCTTCCCTGGTGGCTCAGCAACTAAGAATCCACCTGCAATGCTGGAGACCAGATTCTATCCCTGGGTTGGGTAAATCCCCTGGAGGAGGAAATGGCAACCCACTTCAGTATTCTTGCCTGGGAAATCCCATGGACAGAGGAGTCTGGCAGGCTACTCCCTGGGGTCGCAAGAGTCTGACACAGCCACTAAACCACCACCAACACCACTGCACCCTATGCAGTACTATACTGTAAAGTACATGAAACTCAAGCCCTCGGAGGGGACGCAAGCACGTGACACTGTACACCAGACAATGAACTAACTTTTGTAAACGTGCATTCGTATCTTTGAGTTCACAGCATAAAGCTTCATCTGTAGGGGACTTCCTATAATATATTCCCATGACTCTTCTATCTTCTGCTGAAACCCAGAACTACAGCTGTATTCCTGCAGTGGGGTTTCTAATTTCTCAACTTCTACCAACTATAATTCAAAATATCTCTGTATCTCTGCTTTTTCTAACAACAACAATTCAAGGGCATCTGCCTTCTGCCTCTGGAGAGGCTGAATCCTGTGCTGCTACAGCTGTTGACCTTTGACACTCCCTGGTAAAGGACAGGAAAACCTGACATGCTGCAGTCCATGGGGTCGCAAAGAGTTGGACACGACTTAGCAACTGAGCAGTAACAATGACCCTGCAATCCCACTCCTGGGCACATATGCAGAGCTGACTCACTGGAAAAGACCCTGAGGCTGGGAAAGATTGAAGGCAGGAGGAGAAGGGGACGACAGAGGACGAGATGGTTGGATGGCACCACCAACTCGATGGACAAGAGTTGGAGCAAGCTCTGGGAGTTGGTGACGGACAGGGAAGCCTGGCGTGCTGCAGTCCATGGGGTCGCAAAGAGTCAGACACAACTGAATGACTGAACTGTATATTCATTGCGATCCGCGGCCCCCCCACCCCGTCATCTCCACTCTGAGATGTGTATAAGAGACAGTTTCAATATATCATGCTTATATTGGTGCTTGTTTCTTTTCTTATTTGGAATATTTTTTACTGACTCCTTCTTATGAAATGTAAAGATAAAAAGTAAGGACTTCCCTGGTGGTCCAAGGACTAAGACGCCACACACCCAATGCAGGGGCCCAGGTTCGATCCCTGGTCAGGAAACTAGATCCCACACGCTGCAACTAAACTTCTCAGGCTGCAACTGAAATCTCCCGGAGATGCGGTAGAGCTCCATGGCTGCCCTGGCGTCTTCCACCGAGTTGTGTCCCAGGACACTGTACTGCACACACGGAACAGAGATGGGCTGGGGGCTGAATCTAGGCGCCAGGTGACCCGGGCCTTCCCTGCTCTCACCCTGGCATCCAGGGCTGAAGTGGGTCAGAAGTGAGTCTCCCAGGCCCCTGACACCCTGGACTCGGCAGGTATCTGGAGCAGGCCGGGCTTCACTCATGAGCCCGGGGCCCAGGCAGGGCCAGGCACAGAATCCAGGTCCTGAGGCCACGTGTGCCCTCCATGGGCTCCCATCTGCTGAATGGGGGTGGGGCGCTGCAGGCTTGGCCTCAGACCCAGAGGGCCTGGAGCAGTTCCGACAGGAGCCCAGGGCCCGGGAAACGTGGACACAGATGTTCCTAGAGTGCTGTTTGCTCAGCATGTTGAGAACAGGGCGCTTCAGTGAGTCTAGGAGCTGACATTCTGTCCTGGGTCCCTGGTGCCCCAAGCCCTACAGAGGGGCCCAAACTCAGCCCCATCCCCACATCCTGCACATTCCTGCTCCCCAGACAAGCTGCACCCCACTCCTTGGGCTGGGGCTCCCATCTCGTGTCCTTTTCCGCTAAGACACACCCTTCACCCTCCACTCAGACCTGGTGTCCTGCCTGCTCCCCATCCTCCATCTCTGCTCCAGACACCTGCCCACCCTCTGTGGACACAGCCTGCAGATGTGCTGATGGTCTGGTCATGTCCCTACCTCCCTTCAACCAAGAGTTTCTTAAGGATCTGCCCGGCATTGCTCACCTGGGTCCTCAGCCTCCGGTCCAGCCTGGCCCCGAGCAGGTGCTTCATAAACATCCGCTGAGCTAGAAGCCCCACGTGCGGCCGCAGCTCTCAGTGTCCAGCCCACCTCCTGGGGCCCCTCCACTCCGGTGAGCTCCCTGCACTCAGCACAAGCCTGCCCCTTCTGTGGGGCGGTGGATAAGGGGGCTGCTGTTGGGCCCGTGGGTTTGAGTTCAAGGTCCTTCTCTCATTTTTTTGAAATGTTTCTCATTGGATATCTCCCACTTTCCTATCTGAAGGGAAATTCCAGGGGCTTCTCTCTAAGTGACTGCGAGTCCTCTGGGTACATCTCAGCGATGGCTTTCTACTGAGGTCCATATAGTTAAAGCTGTGGTTTTTCCAGTAGTCATGTATGGCTGTGAGAGTTGGCCCATAAGAAGGTTGAGTGCCGAAGAATCGATGCTTTCAAATTGTGGTGCTGGAGAAGACCCCTGAGAGTCCCTTGGACAGAGGAGTGTGACCAGTAAATCCTAAAGAAAATCAACCCTGAATATTAATTGGAAGGACTGATGCTGAGGCTGAAGCTCCACTATGCTGGCCACCTGATGTGAAGAACTGATTCACTGGAAAAGACTCTGAAAGACTGACAGCAGGAGGAGGACAAGACAGAGGTTGAGAAGGTTGGATGGCATCACTCATTCAATGGACATGAGTTAGAGAAAGCTCTGGGAGGTGGTGAAGGACAGGGAGGCCTGGCGTGCTGCAGTTCATGGGGTTGGGAAGAGTTGGATAAAACTGAGCGACTGAACAACAACTCAAAGGCATCTGCCTCTGGGGAGGCTGAATCTTGTGCTGCTGCAGCTGCTGACCTTTGACACTCCTTGGTGAAGGACAGGAAAGCCTGACATGCTGCAGTCCATGGGGTCACAAAGAGTTGGACACAACTTAGCAACTGAGCAATAACAATGACCCTGCAATCCCACTCCTGGGCACCTATGCAGAGCTGACTCACTGGAAAAGACCCTGATGCTCGGAAAGATTGAAGGCAGGAGGAGAAGGGAACGACAGAGGATGAGATAGTTGGATGGCATCACCAACTCGATGGACAAGAGTTGGAGCAAGCTCTGGGAGTTGGTGATGGACAGGGAAGCCTGGCGTGCTGCAGTCCATGGGGTCGCAAAGAGTCAGACACAACTGAATGACTGAACTGTATATTCATTGCAATCCGCGGCCCCCCCACCCCGTCATCTCCACTCTGCCCGCACCCCCACCCCAGTCCCGGGTGCATTCTCAGGGCTGTTGCTTCCCAGGCATCCTGCAGGGGCCTCCTCTTTCAGCTCCTGCCCTTAAAAGGGGGTGATCATCCGTCCATTCCCACCCCCTCCCTGGGATGCCCTGAAAGGCTCCACGTCAGCATCAGACACAGCATCCTTGTTCATTTCCAATCCCTTCTTTCCTGGCTTGGAAGCTGCTGACCAGTCGCCCAGGCCAGGAAAATCCTCACTCAGGTAGGACTTCTCCTAGACCTTTCCAGACTCCCACCTGGATGGCAGCTTTGGAGCCCAACACTATGTTAATCTAGTCTGTGCTTCCTCAGTGTGGCC
>SJYX01017436.1:0-11660 GCA_006410675.1 Oreotragus oreotragus
CACCACCACCACCACCACCAAGGGCTTCCTATTGCACTTAAAGTTCAGACTGCCTGGCGTTCTGTCTCAATACGACCCGGCCATATCTATCTCTCAGAAGTAAACTTCCGTGCCTTCCCTGGTGGTCAAGCATTTAAGAATCTGCCTTGATCGAGAATGTAAATCGGTAAAGCCACTGTGGAGAACAGTGTGGAGATTTCTTTTAAAAACTAGGAATAAAACTACCATGTGTTTTTGCTCGGTTGCTCAGTCGTGTCCAGTTCTTTATGATCCCATGGACTGTAGCCCGCCAGTCTCCTCTGGACAGAGGAGATTCTCCAGGCAAGAATACTGGAATGGGTTGCCATTTCCTCCTCCAGGGGATCTTCCCAACCCAGGGATCAAACCCACATCTCTTACATCTTTTGTACTGGCAGGCAGATTTTTTACCGCTGAGCCACCTGGAAGCCCTAAAACTACCATATCACCCAGCAGTTCCACTACTGGGCCTACACCCTGAGAAAATTGTAATTCAAAAAGACACATGTACCTCAATGTTCATTGTAGCCCTATTTACAATAGCTAGGACATGGAAGCAACCTAGATGTCCATCAGCAAGTGAATGGATAAAGAAGTTGTAGTACATATGTACAATGGAATATTACTCAACCATAGAAAGGAATGCATTTGAGTCAGTTCAGTTGAGGTGGATGAACCTAGAATCTGCTATACAAAGTGAAGTAAGTCAGAAAGAGAAAAACAAATATCGTGTATTAACACATGTATATGGAATTTAGAAAAATAGTACTGATGAACCTATTTGCACAGTAGCTATAGAGACACAGATAAACAGAACAGATTTGTGGACACAGCAGAGGAAGCAAAGGGTGGGACGAACTGAGAGAGTAGCTTTGAAACATTTGCGTTACCGTATGTAAAATATATAGCCAGTAGGAATTTGCTGTATAACACAGGAAGTTTGACCTGGTGCTCTGTGAAAACCAAGAGGGGTGGGAAGGAGGTTCAGGAGGGAGTGGACATATGTATACCTATGCCTGATTCGTGTTGTTCTGTGGCAGAATCCATTACAACATTGTAAAGCAATTATCCTCCAATTAAAAATAAAATAAAAATAAGAATCTGCCTTGCAATGTAGGGGATCTGGGTTTGATCCTTGGTCAGGTAACTACATGGCTGAGCAACTAAGCCTGTGCCTCACAACTAGAGAATTTGTACACCACAGTGAAAAATCCCATGTGACATAACTAAGGCCTGACACAACCAAATAAATAATATTTTTAAAAAGAAGTAGATTTCCAGTCTATCTTCATTTTGCTCACTCTGTTCCAGCTACACTAGCTTTCTTGTAACTCCTTGATGGTACTAAGCTTTGCACTTATTTCCCATCCCCACCCCTTCCCTAAATCTTCACGGTTAACTCCTTCCTGTCACCTAGGAATGAACCCAAATATCACTTCCTTCAGAAGGTGTTCTTTATCTGAACGAGAGAGTTCAGATTCCTAGCCCCAAGACATTATGATTACAAAATCATCTTACACTAGACACTTATCTACCCATCTACTTTAACAGCTCTACAAAAGAAGAAAACTTTTTCACCACTGTATCTTGAATTTCTAGAACAAGGTATGTCATGGGAACTCTATTAAAATTTGTTGAAAGAAAGAATGGATAAATGAATGAATGCAAAAAAAAGGGAACTTTAGAATCTTATTGTAAAAATTGCATAGGTAACATTGAACTTTTCTGAATGAGAAAGGAAAACTTAATAACAGAGAAGGCAGAATTACAAAAACTCCTTGAGGGCTTTGGTAGGTTGTGACAGACCACTGAAAATGCGAGGAAAGAATTGCCTCATCAGAGACAAAACCCACAGTATGAGTTAGCAAATACTGCAAGGCTCATTTACCACTTAGATAATATCCTCTCACTGCCTCCACCTCTGCCTAAAATCCCAGCCATCAGATGAGTGACTTTGGGTAAAACGTGTACCCAATGGTCCCTTGAATCCTGAGGCCGTATCTACTACTTCCTAGTAACTTCCCAAGCTCTAAATGCAGTTCCACTTTAAAGTAACTTTCTCACTCCCTACCTCCTGACAATATCTCTTCTACCCTCCATCACTCTAGTAAAATTGGCCTCTCCATATTTTTATTGATCTCCTAATTCTTAGCTCCAATTCTCAGTCTACATTCCCTTTCCCCCACTGCTGACAGCTTCCTTCCTGCAGAAGCTCTTTATTCCTCTTTCATGGCACTAATCTTCTGATTCTCTTTCTGCTGCTAGATTGCTTGCTCCTGTGAACTGAATCTGTGTCCTTGACATTCTCCAAGCTTTACATCTTGGCCTTTGGTTTTACTCTGTCTATTCTATATTGTAGAATATATGATTACATGCGAAGTCATCTATTTAGATAGCCTAACACTGAGTCCAAATCTTCGAGCTGAGCTAAGCTTTTTCCAGAACCAGCTTTCCTTCTAGACTTCCCTAGTTGCAGTGCTATATTTATTCATTCACTTAAAAAAAAAAAAAAAGCTTTAAAAAGTCCTAAATTACTCTCTCTTCTCCCAACCTCTCCCATCAGAAACATTCTATTTCAATTTTGTTGTATTTTTTTCATGTAAGTTCCTTTCTAATATAATTACTATCAATTAATCTTCACATTTCCATTCTCTTACCTGTTCCAGTAAACCTAGTCAAGTTAATCTTGAAGCGTGCTTTAATATATACCTCTGTAATACACACCACTGTATTACTCAAAAGCCATCTTTGATGTGGGCTGACTCTTCCATAAACTCTGAACTCCTTGGCTTAGAACAACACTGACCTAGATTCTGATCTTTTTCCCTTCACTAGAGTCACTTTCCATTGCTCCTGACACAGAACTTCTGCTCCTACTAAACACTTTGCTGTTTGACTGGGATCCTCCCTTGACTCTAAAATCTTTACATAATAAGGGAGAAAGGGCCTTGACTACTGTAAATTATTAACTGTCTAGATCTGTGCCATCCCAATATGGTAGCCACCAGCCAGCCAAATGTGACTCCTGAGTTACTGTGGTTATTGGGACTGAAGGATTGAATTACTGACTTTAATTTTATTTAAAATGAATACTGGATTCAGTTATGGGAAACTCTTAAGCATATTTGGGACAATTTGGATATGCAAATCCACTGTTTTCAACTGTAAATTTTATGAAACCTAAATATAGATCAAATGTTTGTGATGAATTTTTAGGGGCCAAAGTAAAATATGCTAAAAGTGTACAGTACACACTAGAGTTTGAAAACTTAATTTGAAAAAGAGAATGCAAAATACCTTGTGAAATTTTTTTGTATTGGTTACATGTTGACATCATACCTTTTAAATATTTTGAGTTAAACAAAATACATTATTAATATTAATTTTACCTTTCTTATTTTACTCTCTGCAATATCGCAACTAGGAGAAATTTAAAGTACACATGTGGCTCACATAATACATCTTCTGGATGGTGCTTTTCATGTATTATCTTTGTAAATAATGTTCTCATAGCCATAAAGGCTTCCGAGGCCCAACCCTGACTGAACGGATCATAACCTCCAGGAGAAGGTCCTGGGGTTGGTATCTTTAATAAATGCCCCAGGAGAGTCTCACTGTGAGACAAACTTGGGAAACTGTCCCCTAGTGATGGCCTCTATCTCTAGCCTTGCTCTTGTGGTCTTCATCATTCAGTAGATTCCTTTGACACACACATGCTTTCTCTTGCTGTCATTCTGGCTGCACATGTATATTCCAAACTAGATAGTGATAGGGGGGAAAAAATGCAATAATTATAGCTAGCATGTCTTAAGTGTTAATAAGGTGCCAAGCACCCTGTCAAGGGCTCTATGTTTATTTTCTCATTTCCTTTAATAGGCGCATCTATAGTGCAGTGAGGTGGTTGATAGTTTATTCTCACTGCAAGGAGGAGACGAGGATTTAGGTCACATGGTTCTTTTCTGATGGAGCCAAGATCTGGACCTGTTCTGTGGAATAGGAAGGCCTGCCTTCTACATGATACAACCAAGGTACATAATGTCGGATGCTTAAAAATGAAACTGACAGTAACACTCAGCACTGCTAAAAGAAGAGGGGGTATTTCCTGGAGGGTGCCTTCCATATACAGGAAGCCCGTGAGGAGGCAGGAATGTGCTTGCCTTGTTTGTTCTCAACAGGAACGAAAGTCCCTTGTCAATGGAGCAACTGCTGTGATTTACAAGGAGCTCCCAGCCTCCAGAACTCATAGGAGCACCTGTTCTGCAGCCCCAGAGAGTGCAACTGGAGCTCTGTGCGAGAGGGTCGTTGGGGGTGGTGGCTGGGTCGGGGGCGGGCGGCGACATTAGAGAGAGCCAGGCCACAGCTGTCAGCAGGCCAAGGAGCGGACCGGCTGAAGCCTCGATGCCAAGGAACACTCTGTCCAGGCTGTGCGGATGTGAAGATTCCCAGAAAGAGAAAGAAAGGTTGGGTTGGAAGCCGAAGCAAGATTCACCAGGCGTGTACGAAGCATTTAGCTTTTAGTTGTTGTAAAAATGAAAATAATTGTGAAAGCAGAGAGAAATCTGCAGCTGCTCGGGGCTATTCATCCCCTAAGAGATCCCACCAGGCCCTCTTTATTGTTGCAGTTTTGGCAAATTATTTTCTTATCACACACAACCTCCTCACTTCTGTTCCTGGATAAGCACTTAGGCTCATAAAGCTGTGGGTCAGCCACAGTTGAGCATCCAGCCCATGGAACAGCCGGCCGTGGGGAGCTCTGGGGCCAGCCCCTCCGAAAGGCAGCAACTGGAGTCCATAAAAAGCTGGCCTGGCTGAGCCGTTAGCAGCCCCGGGTCTGGGGCTCTGGCCTGGACTGCCCACCGCCCCCCGCTGTCTTGGCAAAGCCTCACCTGTGGGGATGGCCACGCCATGAGGGCCAGGTCAGGAGCCCCTTTCTTGGGTGCTGAGCCCTTGGCACCTTCAGGGCCAAGGGGCAGGTGTACGAGCTGGCGCTCAGCTGCGAGGGGCTGGCCAGCCATGGACAGAGGGGCCCGGTGCCCACCACACATGTGTGCTGGACAACTGCGCTGGCATCTCCGGCGTGGGCAGAGAGCATGCCGCTCCCATTATCCCGGCCCATTAGGGAAGCAATTGGAAAAAAACATTTAGCAATTTGGACAGGAGTGAGGCTGCCGAATGGCTCGTTTCTCTGTGACAGCCTGCCACGTACAGATGAAAGGGAAGGCTTAGAACAAATTTTCATTACCCCCAAATAAAAAAGCAACAGCAGGCAAAGCAAGGGCTTTGAGGCTGAGAGGTGGGGCCAGAAATCCACCCAGAAGACCACAAAGGCACCTCAGCAAAACAAATCAATCACTCGCCTAGTCACTTCCCCTCGCCGAGCGTGGCTCACACAGATGACAATCAGGCCTGTCAGGCCTGTCAGGCTTTGGCCTTGAGCTCCGTGCCTCACGCTATTCATTCTGTGCACCAAAATACAACCTGCTGGGCTCTGCTCCTGCCCAACGCCCTTCCTCACCTGCCCTCCACAGCCTGTGCTTGGCCGGAAAACCCGCCCGTAGCCTGGGAGGCGGTAGCAGCAGGATTTGGTAAAGGAGCGAGACCAGGGATCTGCAAACTGCACCAGGCTCTTTGCATTTTGCTTTGCTTTCAGCTTCCGTTAACCCGGGGGAGACACCCAACCTCAGATTCAGAAGGGCGAAGCCCTGAGGGCTCCCAGGTGCTCGGATACTTTAGTGCTTCCCCCCCCACACACACAATTCAGGTTCTGTGGAGAGAATCCCAGACACACACTAAGCACAGACCCCAAATCAAACCCCCAGCTCTGAATACCCTGCACAGACCCCACACCCACGCCTGCTCTAATGAGTCTGGCTGCCCGTGGAGCTGTATAATACATTGAGCCTTTGACCTTATTAGAAGATGAGTGTACAAACACTGCCTTTTCCTGGCCTGGGTGTCTGTCCACAGGTATCCGCAGCACGTTTACTGTGGCAGATAAAAATGCAGTGTGGTGGGGGGTTGCAGGCAGGATGTTGAATAAGACCAGGGCTGGAATAGACGGGCTTTCCATTCCACGATTTCTTGAGACCTCCCCGTCTTTCATTATCAACAGCTTCAAAAACACTTGTTATTAAACATCTGGGTTTTCCTGATATCCAAGACTGCCCAGAGAATAGAATAAATGGGATTCAGGGCCGGGAGGGAGGGGAGTGATGTCTAAGGATGGTTCCCCTTGGGAAGGCTAGTGTTGACAGGTAAAGGTCAGAGAAGGGTTACAGACTCAAGGATACTGAAGCAGGGCCCCAAGGTTCCCATTTCTATTCAGATGAGATTAAACTAACTAGTTTGCAAAGGAATAGCATCTATGTTAGGGCTTCCCAGGTGGAGCTAGTGGCAAAGAACCCGTCTGCCAATGCAGGAGACACAGGAGACCCAGGTTCGATCTCTGGGTTGGGAAGATCCCCTGGAGGAGGGCATGGTAACCCACTCTAATACTTTTGCCTGGAGAGTCCCATGGACTGAAGAGCCTGGCAAGATACAGTCCATGAGGGTCACAAAGAGTTGGACATGACTGAAGTGACTTAGCATGTACACACACAGCAGCTATGCAAAAATGTATAAAAGAAGTTTTAATCCCCTTAATATGACATATATTATGTCAAGGGTTTACGATATTTGCACATAGGTCATTGTTCAGGGTTCAGAGAAGGAACAATCCCTTAAGAGCTGAGTGGCCAGAAAATTATTCACTAAGGAATAAATATTTGATGAGCCCCTTCTGTGCACCAAGCCCCTTACACAAGTGTCCTTTCAAATGGTAAACTGAGGCCCCAAATGTTTACAAAAGACCCTGAAATCCAGTATTCTATGTCTCAGAGAAGTTCATAAATAATGATAGGTTGTGGGTGTTGGCGTTCTTCCACAAAGAGCCCTCAGTGAATTAGCTCATTCACTCCATTTTACCACCTGAACCAGGTGGGCAGTGTTCTCATTTTGGGTTCAGGGTGACATGACTTGCCATTTGTCATACAGTTGATAAATGTCAACATTTGGACCTAGGGTTATTTTTAAAATAAAATAATTATACTGTTTTCTGAGTTTTTGATATTCACTAAGCATTGTACTGCTGCTGCTGCTAAGTCGCTTCAGTCGTGTCCGACTCTGTGTGACCCCACAGACGGCAGCCCATTGGGCTCCACCATCCCTGGGATTCTCCAGGCAAGAACACTGGAGTGGGTTGCCATTTCCTTCTCCAATGCATGAAAGTGAAAAGTGAAAGTGAAGTCGCTCAGTTGTGTCTGACTCAGCGACCCCATGGACTGCAGCCTACCAGGCTCCTCCATCCATGGGAGTTTCCAGGCAAGAGTACTGGAGTGGGATGCCATTGCCTTCTCCGAAGCACTGTACACCCACTTTATTTTATCCTTACAATTACCTACACAGTAGATCCTTATCATCCTTGATTTACAGCTGAGAAATGGAGTCCCTGAGAAGGAACATGACTTGCCCAGAGTCGAGCAGCTCATGGTGGGGCCTAGGATACAGTGGGGCCTAGGATATGGTAGGATATGCCTGTTCTCCCTGGAGTGAAAGTCCTTAAAGAGATAAAAGACTGACTGCCTTTTATAAACACATAAACCCGGGGCTTCAGCTTCTAGGTCCAGGGCTTTTCCCAACAAAACCTTCAGCATTACAAGCACTCTGCAGTGTCCACCTAGACATCTCTTGCTACACTAAGGTGTTTGCAAGCGTCTGATTCACTTTGCCGTTGTGTAACTTTCCATTAAACAAAACTCTAGTATCAGAAAAACAAGAAGGGACAAGAGTAACACTTGGGTTATCTGGACAAAAACAATTCTACATCAGGTAATTCAGAGGCAAAAGTTCTGAACTTTTCAAGAAATCGCTCCACGTTTTCAGTTCCCATTGCAGAGACCCCATACTTGAAAGGAGGTCCCATGACCAGGACAGAGCAGCGTCTAAGCTGACATCTTCATTGACCAGGCAAATGCTGCGGCACTGGAGCACTCTGAATTCAGGAAGGAGAGGAGGAAAAGGATGCCCACACTCAACACTTATTTGTTTTTGATACAATCATGTGAAGCATTTTGTCATGACATCTCTTGGTGAGGACCGTACTGAGAACATCACTGTTCTGCCAGACTTAGGCGAGGAAGTAGCTACAAAAATCTAACTGTATAAATGGATTTTCAGTTAGAAGTCAGATGAGACTTCTTTCTCTCATGAGATGAACCTGGTTTAAAATTTACAAACCAATGTTTCTCAAAGTGTGGTCTGCACATCACTTTGATAAGCATCACTTAAGGTCCTGGTTAAAAAGGCAGAGTCCTTGGTCCCACCAGAATCCCACTGACTCAGAATCTATAGGGTGGAGCCTCAGAACCTGCATTTAACAAGGTCCCAGGTGATCTGTATACGCGCTGAAGTTTGTGAACCATCATTCTAAACAACAACAACCAAACAAAAAGACACTCCTGTATCCACCACTGCTCCCTTTAAACAAGGATGCTGTCCAGATAAAATAATAAAATAAAGTCTGTACTTTCCCCAAGACACAGAACTGCTCCCCAAGGAAAGCAGTTGGCAGATATTCCTGCTGACGGGTGCCGGCCGTGGCTACAGCAGTTATTTCCAGGCAATGGACAATTCTTTCAGCCCAAATGAAACTTTAGCTTAAGATAACAATGATGGTTTTGTGCAACAGCAATGAACCTTTACATTTATCACTCCCCCAAATTGTATGGACTGCTTAATGCTCTCAGATCCAGTAGCACAACCCCTCCTAAGCAAAAGGGGCTTTGATTTAACCTCAAACACGCACAGAGTCGGACACGACTGAAGCGACTTAGCAGCAGCAGCAGCAACCATGCTGGAGATCAAAATAATATCACACGGCTGGCTTCCGGTTTGCTTTTTCTGAACTATTTCTGACTCACTTGGCCTCCAAGCCTAGGTGCTCTACTGCTGACCCCCTTCCATTCCTATTCACTTCTTTTAGATTCTTCTTCCTCAAGTACTTTTCCAAACTCAGCCCCAGTGAGCATGCCAGTATCTTAGGAAACATGCAAACCTTCACAGCCTAATGGGAAATGCCTAAAGCAACTAAGGAAAACAGTAATTCATGCGTCCAAATCCCAGAGGGGGGAAAAAAAAATCACAGCAGAGTAAACAGATAGGTAAATAACATAAAGAATATATCAACATTTATCAGTTTGATGCAGAATAAAGCAGGATTAAATATACATTGTAGACACTGGCGAGTTCTGGCTCCTCCTTACAGGCCATGGTCAAGGACACCTGGGAGTCCCTTTTCCTTCAGTTTGCCCCGCTGCTTTCTGTCTGACCCACAAAAGGCCAGACGCACACTTTCTCTGCAGAGAAGGAAAACCTACTGGGGCATTTCTTCTTTACAACCAAATGCAAAGCTTCCCACTGTGTAAATAGATGGCGCTACGAGCCTAAGCGACACCATTCTCAATGCAGGAGATGTTAACCCTAAGCTTTCCCAGCAGTGTGCTGGGATTCTCAGAGGCCGAAGGAAGCCCACAAGGCCCTCTGCAAAAGCAGGGCAACCGTGTTCCACCAGTGAGGTTAGTCTCTGTAGCTGCAGGTCAGCCGCTGACTGCAGATGGCGTGCAGTGTCAGCAAGAAAGCAAGGATCCAGGTGGAAGGCAAGTGGTGTTGAGATGAGTGAATTGAACTTACCAAGATAAATTGCTTTCAGGCTCTTCTCAGTTGAGAAAAGCTCTTCTTTGTCCACTATTTCTAGCAAGAGACTTCCTTTTCTTTCTGAGGTAAATGGTTACATTTTGTCACTAGTCACTTGTTCACATGGCTTGCACACTCTGACATTTCTGACTCTCCCATTTTTCATACAAATAGAAGTCCTCATGGTTTCTCATATCAGATCTTCCTGTTTCTCCATCTGTCTTCTTCCTCTGTGGCCACTTAACTCCTTGGTGGTACTCATAGTATTGCAAATGATCTCAACTGCCTCAGTGGTAAACCACCTGCCTGCCTATGTAGGAGACACGGGTTCCATCCCTGGGTCAGGAAGATCCCCTGGAAATGGAAATGGCAACCCACTCCAGTATTCTTGCCTGGGAAATCCCATGGACAGGGGAGCCTGGCAGACTACAGTCCATGGGGTGGCAGAGCTTGACACGACTGAGCGATTAAACAACAACCGCAACAACACCTTGAAAAGACCAAACTGGAACCTGCTGTTTCTCAGTGTTTCTAAACAGCTTTGCCCCCCCACCATCTTCTCCAGTCTTTCTGCTGAAAAAAAAAATCCTGCCATAAGTAAATAATGAATCGGATCCTCCCGGCTAAGAGAGGCAACTGCTAGCAAAGCACAAGGAAGAGAGAAGGTAAGTAACAGTTCTGTACTGTATACTTGAAAGTTGCTGGTGGAGTAGATCTTAAAGGTCCTCACCCTAACAACAACAACAACAACGGGTGTGTTTATTGTGGTGAGCATTTCTTAATTCTATACCAAGTCGCCTACCCTAAATATATGCACTGTTACATCTCAGTTATAACTTAATAGAGCTGGGAGGAAAAACAAAGAAAGGGATGACAAGAGTAATTCATTTTTCACTTACATTTTTGCCCTCCAGAAAAGCTGCCCAAGGTGAACTTCCATCGTTCTCTTCTGAGACTCTTCTCATCATATAGTCTGGGAAGAATTGGGTTCACTGTAAGTAAATGATAAAAGGTCAGTTGAGTCATTACACAAAATGATCCCCTAGTGACAGGCAAGTGTGAGTGTCCCCCTCAAAGTGCTAACTTTCAATCAGGATGGAACTTCGCTCTGAGAAAACTGGGCTCCTCAAACCTAAACCTTGATAAAAGATGTCAGCGAGACAAGAAGTTAGAAAAAGGAGGGTAATTATTGTTTTTCAGTCATGCATGAGTACTTCGCTCAGGTGGGTATTAACTCAGTCATTTCTAGGAGGCCAGAGGATGAAAAAGGCAGAGGATGAAAGACAACAGAGCCAAAGAAAAGAAAAAAGACACAGAGGAAGAGGCGCGAAAAGAAGAAAGAGCAAGTGACATGTATAGTGTTTTTTTATTTGTCCTGACTGCATTTGAAATTTCTGGGTTGCAAAAAATTGAATCCCCCATGTCTCAAAGCCCCTCCAGGTAATTGGAAACAGTCACCATCTGCCTCCCAGAGGAAGCTGATCCTTGGCTTTTATCAACTACAGTAAACTCTATTTTAGAATATATTTGTTACAAGTATCAGAATTCTCTCCCTGGAATTATATTTTTGGCATCTATGTATCTCTATCTTTTGCAAAGGTACAATAAAAGGCCATGTTAAAAAAATAAACTTTTGTGTGCTTAAACTTTATTTTTTATCTCCTAAATTTGACTGCCTAGATCTACATAAATTGCTAAAAACTTGAAGCTCTTTGAGGGCAGAGTAGTTTTACCTTTCTCTCAGAACTTTATTAAAGTATTTGTTTGGCAATAAATATGTCAATTCATGATCTGATGAGCCAAGAAATAAAAGTTGCTTGATAATAAAACACTAAGTTGTGCTCACTTCGGCAGCACATATACTAAAATTGATAATAAAACATTAAGTAAATGTCCATATTCTTTTATTTTTC
>SJYX01017437.1:0-14974 GCA_006410675.1 Oreotragus oreotragus
GTTAGACTCTCAAAAATACAATATTAAAAATACAAAACAAAATCAATCACAGAAAGTATTATATATATATATATATATATATATATAATTTACTTAAAAAATAGTAACTCTCCTTTTGCAAGGTAATAGTAGGTTATAAAATGAAAATTAAAGGAGTAATAAAGAACTCAAAATAAAATATAATTATGAAATATTTTAAAATGCTAATAGTAAAAATATATCTATTAATTTCTCTGGATCTGTTTAGGGCAGTGTGGGGTCAGTTCAGTTTCAGATAGTTCCTTGTTCCAGCTTATACTTCTTCCCCAGGTCTATAGGTCCCTTCCAATGCTTAGTCAATGCTAACTACAGGGTTTTAATCTGTTGCACCTGTCACTTCCAGAGTGGTTCCCACTTGTTTGTTTATTTTGGCTTCCTCTGTTTGCAAGTCTCTTCAGTGTCTAATTTCTTCCCTGACACAAGGGGACAAAGGTGGTCACTTATTTAGCCTCACTTGTTCAGTTGTGTCATGGGGAAAGAGGAACACTGCAAACAAATATCACTGGCATGTGTGGGGATTGCTCGCAGTGTATGGACCACACTGGGTTTGACCCAGCTCAAGGTTGCATGTGATTTCCCATCTACACTGCTCATGCTCCAGGGTGCTCTGAAGTGCACTGTCCAAAGTGGACCCTGACTTTCATGCACTTCTCAGGTCTAAGCTGCTCAGGTTCAGCTTCTTGTGTACTCCACAAAGGCACAGACTTGGTCAGGTGTGCGTTTTGTGCCCTTCCCAGGTCTGAGCAGCTCAGGCGACCAGGCATTTATCAAGCACACTGTCCCAGGTGAGCCATGTGTCTTAATCACCTCCCCACTCCTGAATGCTTGGTTTCCCGGGTGTGCCAGAAGAACACCCTCTCAAGTGTGTCAGGTGTCTCCTCTGGGGAGCTGATGTTAGGCTGTGACCCTCCTGTCAGATGTCAACCATCCAGGTTCCCAGTAAGACATTATCAAATGGGAGCCTGCTCACAGTTTGGTGGAGGATGCCATCTCTGGGGCTGAGACTGCACCTTGCCTTCCAGCCTTTGCTGTTGCATGCCTGCCTCTCTGCCTTCTGTGGGTAGAGGGGCAAGTCCACAGCTGGCTAGCTCTCCTTTGGTTTTCTCTCAATGCTTTGTTCTATGAGCAGGCCAGGCTGCACCTTAGGTTATAGCATTTCAGGGGAAAGTTCTCTCTCTCTCTTTTTTTCCTCTCTCTGGCTATCCCACAGTTTGGGTTGCTATCATGTTAGCTCGCTCATATTGTCCTCATGACATTGAGGCCTGGTCCTTAGCCTAAGCATGCAACCCATGCCTCCTTGTGTAGTCCCTACTCACTGGTGGCAGACGCAAGCACCTGGGCTACTTCTCCACTCGGAGTTGCAGTTAGGTGCATATTCTGTTTTTTTTTTTTTTTCCTCAGTTATGCTGCCCTCTGAGATTCTAAAATTCCCCACAGACGCACCGGTAAGAGGGTTTCCTGCTATTTGGAAACTTATACTCCTTCACGACTCCCTCCCCAGGACAGTTCNTTTTTTTTTTTTTTTCCTCAGTTATGCTGCCCTCTGAGATTCTAAAATTCCCCACAGACGCACCGGTAAGAGGGTTTCCTGCTATTTGGAAACTTATACTCCTTCACGACTCCCTCCCCAGGACAGTTCTCCCTCCTTACTCTTTTGTCTCACTTTTTGTCTTTTATATTTTGTTCTACCTCCTTTCAAAGAGAATGGACTGCCTTTCTAGGTGCCTGCTGTCCTCTGCCAGTGTTTAGAAGTTGTTCTCTGAAAGTTGCTCAGCATTCAAATGATCTTTTGATGAATTTGTGGAGGATAAAGTGATCTCCCCATCCTATTCCTCTGCCATGTTAGGACCCCCCCCCATAATTATTCTTAATAGATTTTATTTATGAGTTATATTTACATTTTCTTTCCTTAAATGTTTCTTCACATCAAGTTACTATCCTTGCTGACAAATTGCTGTAGATATAATAAAATTTCATTTAACTTATATTAAATCTAAATACAATAAAATATACTTACTGTTGATGACTCAAGATGTCTATATTAATTAGATCAACAATCTCAAACATTAATACCAGGTATTAATTTTTAAATATTTCCCAGTTCACATGAACCTGAAATTAATTCTAGCCAGTTACCTTCTATATTTTTGATAATATAAGTTGTTAATTTCCTTTAATCTGATTAAGTAGATTTCATTTGAAATTAATTTCTGATAGTATCATTGAAAGGTAAAAATAGAAATTATGCATACATAAACACATAGACAGACACAATGAGAGATCTTAGAGCTTCATTTTCTAAATTTATTAATGAATCAGATTCACAATATAAAACCCATTAGTTTTAAATGGCAGTTGGAATAAGAAAAACTGTTAAAAGCCTTCATCCACTATTGTTTTTTCTTAATTTCAGAAATTAGAGATAGTCTAGATAAGATAATTGATCTTGAGCACTCTGGTCTGAAGGCACAGTGAGAGAAAATTAGGTTCTCTTGAAAGTTAAAGTTCCTCAGTCATGTCTGACTCTTTGTGATCCCATGAACTATGGAATTCTCCAGCCCAGAATAATGTAATGGGTAGTCTTTCCCTTCTCCAGGGACTCCTCCCAACCCAGGGATTCAACCCACTCTCCTGCATTGCAGGCATATCCTTTACCAGCTGAGCCACAGGGGAAGCCCAAGAATACTGGAGTTGGTAGCCTATCCCTTCTCCAGCAGATCTTCCTGATCCAGGAAATGCACCGGGGTCTCCTGCACTGCAGGCAGATTCTTTGTTAATTTAGGATTTATTCCCTCAGTGTCAGAATTTTGAAGAGATATACATATTATTTTTTCAAGCTAGCTTTCTTTAATGTTTAGGAATTAAACAGGGGTCAGTTAACCTTCAAATTGCCAACATATGTTGGATCATAGAAAAAGCAAGAGAATTCCAGAAAAACAACTACTTCTGTTTCATTGACTACACTAAAGCCTTTGACTGTGTGGATCACAACAAACTGTGGAAATTTCTTCAAGGAATGGAAATTCTAGATCACCTTACCTAACTCCTGAGAAACCTGTATGCAGGTCAAGAAGTAATTGTTAGGACTGGTCATAGAACAACAAACTGGTTCCAATGTGGGTGACCTGGGTTCTATCTTTGGGTTGGGAAGATCCCCAGGAGAAGGGAACGGCTACCCATGCCAATATTCTGGCATGGATAATTTCAAGGGGTCACAAAGAGTCAGACACTACTAATCAACTTTCACTTTCCAAATTGGGAAAGAAGTAAGTCAAGTCTGTATATAGTCACCCCACTTATTTAACTTATATACAGAGTACATCATGTGAAATGCCAGGCTGGAGGGAACACAAGCAGGAATTAAGGTCTGTGGGAGAAATATCAATAGCCTCAGATAGGCAGATGACACCACCCTTATGGCCCTTATGGCAGGAAGCTAAGAGGAACTAAAAAGCCTCTTGGTGAAGGTGATAGAAGAGAATGAAAAAGCTTACTTAAAACTCCACATTAAAAACAACAACAACAACAACACTAAGATCATGGCATCCAGTCCCATCACTTCATGGGAAATAGATGGGGAAACAGTGGAAACAGTGTCAGACTTTATTTTTTTGGGCTCCAAAATCACTGCAGATGGTGACTGCAGCCATGAAATTAAAAGACGCTTACTCCTTGGAAGAAAAGTTATGACCAACCTGGATAGTATATTCAAAAGCAGAGACATTACTTTGCCGACTAAGGTCCGCCTAGTCAAGGCTATGGTTTTTCCTGTGGTCATGTATGGATGTGAAAGTTGGACTGTGAAGAAAGCTGAGCGCTGAAGAATCGATGCTTTTGAACTGTGGTGTTGGAGAAGACTCTTGAGAGTCCCTTGGACTGCAAGGAGATCCAACCAGTCCATTCTGAAGGAGATCAACCCTGGGNAGTTCTTTGGCCCATTTTTTGATTGGGTCATTTATTTTTCTGGAATTGAGCTGTATAAGTTGCTTGTATATTTTTGAGATTAGTTGTTTGTCAGTTGCTTCATTTGCTATTATTTTCTCCCATTCAGAAGGCTGTCTTTTCACCTTGCTTATAGTTTCCTTTGTTGTGCAGAAGCTTTTAATTTTAATTAGATCCCATTTGTTTATATTTGCTTTTATTTCCAGTATTCTGCGAGGCGGATCATAGAGGATCCTGCTGTGATTTATGTCGGAGAGTGTTTTGCCTATGTTCTCCTCTAGTAGTTTTATAGTTTCTGGTCTTATGTTTAGATCTTTAATCCATTTTTATTGGAAAAAGATCTGAAATAAGTTCACTAAATTTCCAAGGTATTCAGTGTGAGCCTGTGGTTCAAAATTCATTAAGGGATGTCTCCATCCTGCTTTCTTTATTCATTCCTTAGCTTTGCATTCAGAAACAAACAGCTTCATTAATTGATATAGATCCAAAAACCCAGGTTCATAGATTTGGATGGTCAATTCAAATTCCTTAGCAAATCACAGTGGATCCTGACTTGTATTGGGAAATTCCCTAGCCAAGGCTTTAAGTTCTGCTTGAGTCCAAGGTGTGTACCTAAACACTAAGGACAGTTCACCTCTTCTTTTAATAGATTTCTCCTTAAAAGGAGCTATAATCAATTATGATTTTTTAATGTTCCTTTACCAGGGGAGAGGGCAGCAGGAGTTGAAATAATAAAAGAGAAAAAAAGATCACGTCTGAGCTAGGCAATTCAGATATAATAAAATGTGTGGGAGGAATTCTGCAAAGCAATTATCTTTCAATTTAAAAATTACAATTGGAAAAAAAAAGAAGGAGCAGAGGGAGAGACAGATTTGGAGACAGAGTGCCTACAGCCTTTTTGGTTTTAATAATTTCAAGAGAAGTTTGTAGACACCTATCAAAGTAAATATTCCATTCAGTCTGTTTGATCTTACTGATGGCTTTTTATAACTGTGCATGCAAAAATATAAATTTAATAATGTCAAAGGTACCACAACTTGGCCATTTTAGATTGATTTTCTTTAGTGTAATTTTCCCAATTAAGTAGATATTTGCAAGTATGTTTTTTTATGTACACAACCCTGGCTGGGGTCTAAGTTAGAAGCTTGCTTTCTGATGCCCCTACTTTTTGTGTTTTAGAGACTCTATTTCCCTTTTTAAAGTTGAATTTGTCAGGAATAAAATTTACTATTGAAATTGTGTGGTAGGTCAGTATGAAATGGAGCAGGTCCTTGCCCCGCTACCTGCCTTTTGTCTGTGGAAAACATTAGTCAAAGAAAAAGTTTAATAAGAGAAGTAAGAAATATGAACACAAAGAAAAACAGTCAGAGAAGACTAAATAATAATAATAATGTAGTCAATAAACACAGTCAAGGACATTTAGTTCTTTATCAAGGGCTATGGGCGGCTGCGACCCGGCACACTAAGCGCCGCCGAGAGGAGTTACCCCACGTCCGAGGTCAGGGGCAGTGGCTGAGAATTCCAGGCTGCGATGGCACAGGAACAGCCAAGAAGAGTTACCCAAGTCCGAGGTCAGTGGTGGCCGGGAGGAGACACCTGGCATCTGAGGCCAGGGGCAGCGGCCAAGAGGAGCTACCCCATGTCTGAGGTCAGGGGCAGCTGGGAGAAGCCACCTTGTGCCCCAGGCCAGGGGCAGTGGCCAGGAGGAGCCACCCCACACCCAAGGACAGGATCGGGGGCAAGGAGGAACAACCCGAGGAGCAGTGGCTGCGCAGGCTCAGGAGGGCCTACAGGAGCTATCCCAAGTTGAAGGTCAGAAAGGGCAGTGGTAAGGAGATGCCCCTAGTCCAAGGTAAGGAGCAGCAGCTGTGCTTTGCTGGAGCAGCTGTGAAGAGATACCCCATGCCCAAGGTAAGGGGGCAGGAGGAGAAGGGGACGACCGAGGATGAGATGGCTGGATGGCATCACGGACTCAATGGACGTGAGTCTGAGTGAACTCTGGGAGATGGTGATGGATAGGGAGGCCTGGAGTGCTGTGATTCATGGGGTTGCAAAGAGTTGGACATGACTGAGTGACTGAACTGAACTGAACTGAATATACATGTTTCAATGCTACTCTCTCAAATCATCCCACCCTTGCCTTCTCCCACAGAGTTCAAAAGTCTGTTTTTATCTCTGTGTCTATTTTGATGTCTCACATAAAGGGTCATTGTTATCATATTTCTAAATTCCATATATATGCATTAATATACTGTATTGGTGTTTTTCTGACTTACTTCACTCTGTATCATAGGCTCCAGTTTCATACACCTCATTAGAACTGATTCAAACACGTGCATTTAATATTCCATTCTGTATATGTACCACAACTTTCTTATCCATTCATTTGCTGATGGACATCTAGGTTGCTTCCATGTCCCAGCTATTGTAAACAGTGCAGCGATGAACATTACGGTACACGAGTCTCTTTTAATTCTTGTTTCCTAGGTGTGAATGCCCAGCAGTGAGATTGGTGGGTCGCATGGCAGTTCTAATTCCAGTTTTTTACGGAACATCCACACTGTTCTTCATTGTGGCTATACTAGTTTGTATTGCCATCAACAGTGTAAGAGGGTCCCCCTTTCTCTGCACGTTCTCAAGCATTTATTATTTGTAGACTTTTTGATAGCAGCCATTCTGACCAGGGTGAGATGGTACCTCATTGTGATTTTGATTTGCACTTCTATGATAATGAGTTATGTTGAACATCTTTTCATGTGTTTGTTAGCCATCTGTATGTCTTCTTTGGAGAAATGTCTGTTTAGTTCTTTGGCCCATTTTTTTTATTGGTTTGTTTATTTTTCTGGTATTGAGCTGCATGAGCTGCTTGTATATTTTTGATATTAATTCTCTGACAGTTGCTTCCTTTGCTATTATTATCACCCATCTTGAAAGCTGTCTTTTCACCTTGCTTATAGTTTCCTTAGTTGTGAAAAAGCTTTTAATCTTAATTATGTCTTGTTTGCATAATTTTGCTTTTATTTCCATTATTCTTGGAGGTGGGTCATAGAGGATCTTGCTGTGATTTATGTCAGAGAATATTTTCCCTATGCTTTCCCCTAGAAGTTTTAAAATTTCTGGTCTTACATTTAGATCTTTAGTGCATTTTGAGTCTATTTTTGTGTATGGTATTAGAAAGTGATCTAGTTTCATTCTTTACATGTGGTTGACCAGTTTCCCCAGCACCACTTGTTAAAGAGATTGTCTTTCTTTCATTGTATTTTTTTTCCCTCCTTTGTCAAAGATAAGGTGTCCATAAGCGTGTGGATTTATCTATGGGCTTTCTATTTTGTTCCATTGTTCTATATTTCTGTCTTTGTGCAAGTACTATAATGTCTTGGTGACTGTAGCTTTGTCATATACTGTGAAGTCAGGCAGGTTGATTTCTCCAGTCCTGTTCTTCTTCATAAAGATTGATTTGGCTATTCGAGGGCTTTTGTATTTCCATACAAATTGTGTAATTATTTGTTCTAGTTCTGTGAAAGATACCATTGGTAGCTTGATACGGATTGCATTGAACCTGTAGATTTCTTTGGGTAGTGTACACATTTTCACTATATTGATTCCTCTGCTCCATGAACATGGTATGTTTTTCCATCTATTTGTGTCATCTTTGATTTCTTTCATCAGTGTTTTATAGTTTTCTATATGTAGGTGTTTTGTTTCTTTAGGTAGATTTATTCCTGTTTCAATCTTTTCATTGCAATGGTGAATGGGATTATTTCCTTAATTTCTCTGTTTTCCCATTGTTAGTGTATAGGAATGCAAGGGATTTCCATGTATTAATTTTATAACTTGCAACATTACTATATTCATTGATTAGCTCTAGTAATTTTCAGGTGGTGTCTTTAGGGTTTTCTATGTCGAGGATCGTGTCATCTGCAAACAGTGAGAGTTTTACTTCTTCTTTTCCACTTTGTATTAATTTTATTTTTTCTTTGATTGCTGTGGTTAAAACTTCCAGAACTATGTTGACTATATTGGTGAGAGAGGGCACCGTTTGCTTGTTCCTGAATTTAGAAGAAATGCTTTCAGTTTTTCACTATTGAGGATAAAGTTTGCTGTGGTTTTTCGTATATGGCTTTTATTATGTTGAGGTATGTTCCTTCTATGGCTGATTTCTGGAGGGTTTTTATTATAAATCCTTGTTGAATTTTTTCAAAGGCTTTCTCAGCATCTATTGAGATAATCATATGAATTTTATCTTTCAATCAGTTAATATAGTGTATCCCATTGATTTATTTGCAAATATGGAATAATCCTTGCATCCCCGGGATAAAGCCCACTTGGTCATGATGTATGATCTTTTTAATATGTTGTCGGATTCTGTTTGCTATTATTTTCTTGAGGATTTTTGTATCCATGATCATCAGTGATATTGGCCTGTAGTTTTCTTTTTTGTGGCATCTTTGTCTGGTTTTGGTATTAGGGTGATGGTGGCCTCATAGAATGAATTTGGCAGTTTACCTTCCTCTGCAATTTTCTGGAAGAGTTTGAGTAAGATAGGTGTTAGCTCTTCTCTATATTCTTGGTAGAATTCCGCTGTGAAGCCATCTGGTTCTGGGCTTTTGTTTGTTGGATGATTATTGATTACAGTTTCAATCTCCATGTTTCTGATGGGTCTTTTAAGATTGGCTTATTCTTCCTGGTTCAGTTTTGGAAGGCTATACTTTCCTAAGAATTCATTCATTTCTTCCAAGTTGTCCATTTTATTGTCATATAGTTGCTCATAGTAGTGTCTTATGATTCTTTGTATTTCTTTGTTGTCTGTTGTGATTGCTCCATTTTCATTTCTAATTTTGTTGATTTGATTATTCTATCATTTTTTCTTGATGAGCCTGGTTAATGGTTTGTCTATTTATGTTCTAATAGCACCAGGTTTTGGTTTTGTTTATTTTTTTTTTGTAGTTTCTTTTGTTTCTTTTTCATTTATTCCTGCCCTATTTATGATTTATTTACTTCTACTCACCCTGGGGTTCTTCATTTCTTCTTTTTCTAATTGCTTCAGGTGTAAAGATAGATTATTTATTTGATTTTTCTCTTGTTTCTAGAGGTAATCGTGCATTGCTATTAACCTTCCCCTCAGCACCATTTTTGCTGAATCCCACAGGTTTTGGCTTGTCGTGTTTTTATTTTCATTTGTTTTTATGCATATTTTGATTTCCTTTTTGATTTCTTCTGAGATTTGTTGGTTATTCAGAAGCATGTTTAGACTCCATATGTTTGTATTTTAATAGTTTTTTTTTTTAAATTTCCTGTCAGTCAGTTCAGTTCTGTAGTTCATTCGTGTCTGACTCTTTGCAACCCCATGAATTGCAGCACACCAGGCCTCCCTGTCCATCACTATCTCCTGGAGTTCACTCAAACTCATGTCCATCAAGTTGGTGATGCCATCCAGCCATCTCATCCTCTGTCATCCCCTTCTCCTCCTGCCCCCAATCCCTCCCAGTATCAGAGTCTTTTTCCAATGAGTCAACTCTTCGCATGAGGAGGCCAAACTACTGGAGTTTCAGATTTAGCATCATTCCTTCCAAAGAACACCCAGGACTGATCTCGTTTAGAATGGACTGGTTGGATCTCCTTGCAGTCCAAGGGACTCTCAAGAGTCTTCTCCAACACCACAGTTCAAAAGCATCAATTCTTCGGTGCTCAGCTTTCTTCACAGTCCAACTTTCACATCCATACATGACCACAGGAAAAACCATAGCCTTGACTAGACGGACCTTTTTTGGCAAAGTAATGTCTCTGCTTTTGTAGTTGACATCTAATCTTACCACATTTGTTCAGAAAAGACACTTGAAATGATTTCAATATTTTTGAATTTACCAAGGCTAGATTTATGGCCCAGGATGTGATCAATCCTGGAGAACATTCCGTGTGAACTTGAGAAAAAGTTGAAATTCATTATTTTGGGGTGAAATGTCCTATAGGTATCAATTAAGTGTAACTGGTCCACTGTATCCTTTAAAATTTCTTTTTCATTGCTAATTGTCTGTTTGGTTGATCTATCCATAGGTATGAGTGGGGTATTAAAGCCTGCACTGTTATTGTGTTACTGTTAATTTCCCCTTTCATACTTGTTAGCATTTGCCTTATATACTGAGTTGCTCCTATATTGGTTACGTACATATTTTAATTGTTATACCTTCTTCTTGGGTTGATCAAATGATCATTATGTAGTGTCCTTCTTTGTCTCTTTTCATGGCCTTTATTTCAAAGTCTATTTTTTCTGATATGAGTATTACTACTCCTGCTTTCTTTTGGTTTCTATTTTCATGAAATATCTTTTTCCAATCTTTCACTTTCAGTCTGTATGTGTCCCTTGATTTGAGGTGAGGCCCTTGTAGATAGCATGTATAGGGGTCTTATTTTTGTATCAGTTCAGCCAGTCTTTGTCTTTTGTTTGGGACATTTAACCCATTTACATTTAAGGTAGTTATTGATAAGTATGATTCTGTTGCCCTTTACTTTGTTGTTTTGGGTTTACGTTTATAAACTTTTTCTGTGTTTCCTGTCTAAAGAATATCCTTTAGCATTTGTTAAAGTACTGATTTGGTGGTGCTGAATTCTCAGCTTTTGCTTGTCTGTAAAGCTGTTGAAGTCTCCTTCATATTTGAATGAGATCCTTGCTGGGTATAGAAATCTGGGTTACAGTTTTTCTCTTTGATCATTTTAAGTATGTCCTGCCATTCCCTTCTGGCCTGAAGAGTTTCTATTGAAGGATCAGCTGTTATCCTTATGGGAATCCCCTTGTGTGTTATTTGTTGTTTTCCCTTGCTGCTTTTCATATTTGCTCTTTGTTTTTGATCTTTGTTAATCTGATTAAAATGTGTCTTGTGGTGTTTTGCCTTGGGTTTATCCTATTTGGGACTCTGTGGCTTTCTTGGATTTAGGTGATTATTTCTTTCCCCATTTTAGGGAAGTTTCAAATATTAATTCCTTGAGTACTTTCTCATGTTTTTTCTTTTTGTTCTCTTTTTCTGAGACTCCTACGATTTGAATGTTGGGGAGGTTAACATCGTCCTTGAGGTTTCTTGGGTTGTCTTAACTTTTAATTATTTGTTCTTCTCGGCTTCACTTATTTCCAGCATTCTATCTTCCACCTCACATATCCTATCTTCTGCCTCAGTTATTCTACTATTCTTTCCCTCCAGAGTGCTTTTGATCTCAATTATTGCATTATTCATTATTGATCGACTCTTCTTTATTTCTTCTATGTTCTTGTTAAAGATTTTTTACATCTTCTGCGTCCTTGTCTTTTGTCTATTTATGTGTAACTCCATTTTGTTTTCAAGATTTTATATCATCTTTACTATCATCATTCTGAATTCTTTTTCAGGTAGACTCCATATCTCCTCCTCTTTTGTTTGGTTTGGTGGACATTTATCATGATCCTTTACCAGCTGAATATTTCTCTACATTTTCACTTTGTTTAGATTGCTGTGTTTGGGGTGGCCCTTCTCTATGCTGGAAATTTGTGTTTCCTCTTTATTGTGGCACCTGTTACTTGTGAGTGGAGTTGAACTAGTGGCTTGTCAAGGATCCTGGTTATGGGAGCTTGCTTCTGTGTTCTGGTGGGTGGAGCTGAATCTCTTCTTTCTGGAGTGCAATAAAGTGTCCAATAGTGAGTTTTGGGGTGTCTATGAGTTTGGCATGGCTTTGAGCTGTCTGTATTTTAGTTATCAGGACTGTGTTCCTGCTTTGCTGGAAAATTAATATGGTATGTCTTGCTCTAGAACTTGTTGGCCTTTGGGTGGAGCTTGGTTTCAGTGTACGCAAGGAGGCTTTTGGGTGAGCTCTTGTCTATTACTATTCCTTGGAATCAGGAGTTATTTGATGCTCTCAAGTTCTGGAATTAAACCTCCTGCCTCCCACTTTAAGTCTTGTTCTTTCAGTAGCCTTAAGACTTCTCCATCCATATAGCACAGATGATAAAAACATCTAGGTTAATGGTGCAAAGTTTCTCAATGAGGGACACCCAGAGAGGCTTACAAAGTTACACAGATAAGAGAATAGGGAGTAGGGAGATAGAGGTGACCCGGAGGAGAAGAGAGGTTGTCAAAGGGGGAGAGAGCAATCTAGCCTGTAATTAATTCCCTAAGTGCTCTCCAAAGTCTGGAACATCTGGAGAGATTCACAGAGTTAGAAATAGAAGAAAAGAGGGAGGAAGGAGATAGACGTCACCAGGAAGATAAGTGAGGGAGTCAAAAGGGGAGAGACCAATCTAGCCAGTAATCAGTTTCTAAGTGTTCTCCACAGCCTGGAACACCCAGAGAGATTCACAGAGTTAAGTAGTGAAGGGAGAGGGCGGAGATAGAATTGACATGGGGGATAAAAGGAACAGTCAAAAGGGGAGAGAGCAATCAAGCCAGTAATCACACTCATAATTGAAAAAGGATACTGAAGATTAGATTCTTAAAAGTACAAAATTGATAACAAATACCAAAAGCAGAAAAAAAAAAATCTAGAGTAGAGGTTAGACTCTCAAAAAAACACAAAAAACTAAAAATATAAAACGAGTGGAAAAAAATTATATATATATATATGAAATTTGATTTAAAAATAGGGTCTTTTTTTGTAAGGTTATAAAAATTAAAATTAAAGGAGTAATAAAGAACTTAAATTTAAAAATATTAAAAAGTAATAATAGTAAAAATATATCTAGTAATTTCTCTGGAGTTGTTGAGGGCAGTGTGGGGTCAGTCGAGTTTCAGATAGTTCCTTGTTTCAGTTTGTACTTGTTCTCAAGGTCTATAGGCCCCCTCCAATGCTTAGTCAGTGTAAAATACAGGGTTTTAATCTGTTGCACCTGTCACTTCCAGAGCATTCCCCTCTTCTTTGTTTATTTTGGCTTCCTCTGTTTGCAAGTCTCTTCACTGTCTAATTTCTGCCCTGACACAAGAGGGTGAAGGTGGTCACTTATTTAGGCTTACTTGTTCAGTTGTGTTGTGGGGAGAAAGGCACACTGCAAAGAAATATCTCTGGCATGTGTGGGGTGTGCTTTCAGTGTATTGACCACACTGGGTTCGTCACACCTCAAGGTGGCATGTGCTTCCTGAGTTTCCACTGCTCAGGTTCCATGTTGCTCTGCAGGGTCATTATCCAAAGCAGGCCCTGCATTTCATGCACTTCCCAGGTCTAAGCTACTCAAGTTCTCAGATACTCTGCTTGGTCACAGACTCAGTTAGGTGTGCATTTTGTGCCCTTCCCAAGTCCAAGCAATTCAGGAGCCCAGGTGTTTGATGAGAGCACTGTCCCAGGTGGGCTGTGCATCTTAATCACCTCCCCGTCCTGGCCACTATGTTTCCCCCATGTGCTGTGAAAGCATTGTCTCAGGTGTGCTGTGTGTCTCCTTTGGGGAGCTGATTTCAGCCTGTGACCCTCCTGTCAGATGTCAACCGTCCAGGATCCCAGGAAGATGTGGTTAGCAACTGGCAGCCTGCTCACAGTTTGGTGGAGGATGCCAGTCTCTGGGGCCTAGTTGGCGCAGCCACCTGCCTTCTGGCTCTGGCTGTTGCATGCCTGCCTCTCTGCCTCTGGTGTGGGGATGAGGCCTGTACGCTGCCAGCTAGTTCTCCTTTGGTATTGGCTCAATCCTTTGTTCTGTGACCAGACCAGGCTTCGTGTTAGAGCTTTTCAAGGGAAAGCTCTCTCTCTCTCTCTCTTTTTTTCTCTCTCTGGTGATCTCACGGTTTGGGTTACTATCTCATGCTAGCTCCCTCACATTGTCCTCAGGGCACTCAGGCCAGGTCCTTACCCTAAGCACCTATTATGTAACCCATGCCTACCTGTCCAGCCCCCACTTACTGGTGTTGGACGCTAGTGTCTGGGCTACTTCTCTGCTGGCAGTTGTGGTTAGGCGCATATTCTGTGAGTTTTTTTTTTTTTTTTCTTTCCTCCCAGTTATGTTGCCCTCTGAGTTTCCAAAACCCCTCACAGACTCACCTGTGAGAGGGTTTCCTACTGTGTGGAAGCTTCTCCTTTAGGACTCTTTCCAGTACGGATCTCCATCCCTAACTCTTTTGACTCTCTTTTTGTCTTTTATATTTTTTCCTAATGGTCTGTCTTTCTGGGTGCCTGGTGTTTTCTGCCAGTGTTCAGAAGTAGTTTTGTGAAAGTTGCTCAGCATTCAAATGATCTTTTGATGAATTTGTAGGGGAGAAAGTGGTCTCCTTATCCTATTCCTCAGCTATTTTCCCTTTTTTTCTTTTTTAAAATTGTGAAAAGTCAGTCTTCTACACGAGCATTTATTATAACTCTAACGAAAAGTAGATTGTCTTTTGACTAGAGTAGCAATATCTGCCTCTAAACATTCTAAAAACGTAGAGTTAAGCAAAGGATCATTTTGGTAATTAAAGAATGATTCAGGTTTCAAGCCAGAATATTATTTAAAATTTTTTACAAACCTTTCATAATAGTTCAGAATTGACTCATCCAATCTTTGCATGTTCTGTTGAATCTGTCGAGTCTACATTTTTTTTAATTTTATTTTTTTTTACTTTATTTTACTTTACAGTACTGTATTGATTTTGGCATACATTGACATTAATCCGTCATGGGTGAACATGAACTCCCAAACATGAACCCCCCCCCCCCACATCATCCCTCCGGATTATCCCCATACACCAGCCCCAAACATCCTGCATCCTGCATCAACATAGACTGGCAATTCTTTTCTTACATGATAGTATACATATTTCAATGCTATTCTCCCAAATAATCCCACCCTCTCCCTCTCCCTCAGAGTCCAAAAGTCCACTCTGTACATCTGTGTCTCTTTTGCTGCCTTGCATACAGGGTCCTCATTACCATCTTTCTAAATTCCATATATATGTGTTAGTATACTGTATTGGTGTTTTTCTTTCTGGCTTACTTCACTCTGTATAATCGGTTCCAGTTTCATCCATCTCACTAGAACTGATTCAAATGTATTCTTTTTAATGGCTGAGTAATA
>SJYX01017437.1:20894-46110 GCA_006410675.1 Oreotragus oreotragus
GAAGATCATGGCATCTGGTCCCATCACTTCATGGGAAATAGATGGGGAAACAGTGGAAACAGTGTCAGACTTTATTTTTTGAGGCTCCAAAATCGCTGCAGATGGTGATTGCAGCCATGAAATTAAAAGTTGCGTACTCCTTGGAAGAAAAGTTATGTCCAACTTAGATAGCATATTCAAAAGCAGAGACATTAGTTTGCTGACTAGGTCCATCTAGTCAAGGCTATGGTTTTTCCTGTGGTTATGCATGGATGTGAGAGTTGGATTGTGAAGAAGGGTGAGTGCTGAAGAATTGATGCGTTTGAACTGTGGTGTTGAAGAGGACTCTTGAGAGTCCCTTGGACTGCAAGGAGATCCAATCAGTCCATTCTGAAGGAGATCAACCCTGGGATTTCTTTGGAAGGAATGATGCTAAAGCTGAAACTCTAGTACTTTGGCCACCTCATGCGAATAGTTGACTCATTGGAAAAAATTCTGATGCTGGAAGGGATTGGGGGCAGGAGGAGAAGGGGACGACCAAGGATGAGATAGCTGGATGGCATCACTGACTCAATGGACATGAATCTGAGTGATCTCCGGGAGTTGGTGATGGACAGGGAGGCCTGGTGTGATGTGATTCATGGGGTCGCAAAGAGTTGGACATGACTGAGCGACTAAAGTGAAGTGAAAACAACCAAGATGATGCTAGTCAGACCACTAATGACCAACTGAACATGACTGTTAGAGATGACTGCTCTTTCTACATGGGCATCCTCCCCACTCTGTCTATAAAAGCTCTCACTCTTTGCTTGTCAAGGGGTGGGTAATTGGCCTTTGGACAGTTGTTTGCCATCCCCCTCACCCTTCACCCCAACTGCTGGCATCTGAAATAAAGCAAACTTTCCTTTCCACCAACCTGGTCTATTTATTGGCTTTTGAGTGGTGAACAGCCAGATACCCCCACACCTCCTTCCAGTAACAAGTATGCTGTTTGTGAGCTTAACCCCTCTAAGCATCACCCTAAAATTGTTTCAGCCTTCTTATGTGTCTCATTGTCTCCCTTTGATGGTCTAAGATGCTTCAGGTGCTTGTATCCCTGAATGGCCGATTCTTATCCATGATCCCTGGATGAACAATGTTTTAATTAATGAGTAGATTTCCCTGTGGAACCACTGGATGGTATGAGGACTCTGCCTCCACCACTCCTATAAATTACTCAGTCATATGAGAAAGGCATGACAGGCCATGAAATGTCTTTTCTTTTTTCTTTGGAGCAAAGCTTTCATGTAATATCTTCACTTTTATCCCTCAAAATTCTATTAAGGTAACCGAATTGAGGAAAAGTATCAGACAAACTTCTTACTGAACTATTCAGTGCAGACCACTCTATCTCCTACAACTGAGCAAATCCTGGTGTCTTTCAGTCAGTCAACCCCTGCAGTAACTTTCAACTGGGTGTGTATCTTTCAACTGGGAAAGAGAAGCTACCTGCTATATATCACCAAATAAAACTCAGGATCATCAACCAATATGGGAAATCTGAGAACTAGGAGAAACTTATCCAAATTAATCTGTAGTTTCTGAGGAGGTTGGACAGGCACAAAGGGCCACTGCTGATACCAATGCTCCAGATCCTTATAGGGTTCAGGAAAGGAGAGAAGTCCATTTTGGGTACTGTGGTGGTCACCATAAAACTGTCAAATTAAAAAAAAATGTACATGAAAGTTGCAAGTTAAGTTTTATTTGGAGCAAAATGAAGACTATATCCCAAGAGGCAGCATTTCAGATAGCTTTGAGAAATTTTTCCAAGGAGGCATGGAGGAAGGTCTATATACATGATTATGCTGAAGAGGGAGTACATGCAATCAAACACATATTTTTTTCAGAGGATTTCCACTAGTCATGAGGAGAATTAAGAATTTTCGTACTTTTCCAGATATGAGGAGATACAAGAATTGGGCTCATAACATTGGCTCCTGAAAATGTCAAACTATCTGAAGACCTGTTCTGCAAGTTTTCCCCGAGCACAGAGGGCCTCATTTCTGCACTCCACCCTGAACTCCTTTAAAGAGGTGTGGAAAATCAACAGTTGAATCAGCACATGATTTATTCTTTATAGTGATAGATGGCAAATACCAGTGGCAAGTGCCAATTTGTAGTCAACACTGTAAATATAGAAGCCATTTTATAGGTCACTACCTGAAGGAGGGCATGGGGGAACATTTTGCCTCTTGAAGACTTTATAAATCATTTTTTTCATTTATTGTACTTGTATTGAGACAACTGTTTTAATTTTGTTATCAAATCATTCAAAAAAATAGATGGAAAGAGAGTTAGAAAAATCAGAGGGTTTGCAGTGAGGTTTGTGTTTTAGTAAAGTTCCAACTTAGGCACTCACTATCTGGCAAGGCAATTTGCTACTCCAAATCTCAGTGTCCTTACCTGGAAAATGAAGATAGCAATACTTGCAGCAACTATAACATAGAACTTTTTTTTTAATGACTTAGTAGTTATTAAATCATATACAAGCTCCTGTGTATATCTTTTAAAGTAAAATGTTGACTCAAGAGTTAGTCATTGAGGAATAACAAGACCATTATCACCCTGATAACAAAACCAGACAAAAACATCATAAAAAAGAAAATTACAAGATAATGTCACTTTGATTTCTGCAAGGTGATCAAACCAGTCAATCCTAGAGGAAATCAGTACTGAATATTCATTGGAAGGAGTGATGCTGAGGCTGAATCTCCAATAATTTGTTCACCTGATGTAAAGAGCTGACTCGTTGGAAAGGACCCTGATGTAGGGAAATAGTGGAGGTGGGAGAAGAAGGGGATGATAGAGGACAAGATGCTTGGATGGCATCATTGACACAATGGACATGAGTTTGAACAAGCTCCAAAACTTGGTGATGGACAGGGAAGCATGGTGTGCTGCAGTCTATGAGGTCAAAGAGTTGGACATGACTGAGATACTGAACTGACTGACCGATCATTGATGAACATTGATGTAAAAAGTCTTTAACAAACTTCTAGCAAACAGAATTTAACAACACATTAAAAATTACCATAATAAAATTGTGTTTATTCCACGGATGCAAGAATTGTTCAATATATGTAAATCAAGCAATGTGATACACCATATTAACAAATTTAAAGAAAGAAATTTTATAATAATCTCAATAAATGTGGGAAAATCTTTCAACAAAATTCAGGACCCATTTTTGATTGAAACTCTTCAAAAAAACGGGTATAGAAAGAACTTACCTCAATATTATAAAGGTCGTATATGATGAATCCACAGCAAATTATAAAGGTCATATATAAAAAACCCACAGCAAACACTATTCTCAATAATGAGAAACTGAAAGCATTCCCTCTAAGATCAGGAATAAGACAAGTGTGCCCACCATTGCCACTATTATTTAGCATCGTTTTGGAATTCCTAGCTATTGCAAGTAGAGAAAGAAAAAAAAAAAAGAAATACAAAGATTCCATTTTGGAAAAGAAATAGAACTTTCACTGTTTGTAGATGACATGCTACTATACATAGAAAATATTTAAAATATTATCAGAAAAATTCTAGATCTAATTGGTGAATTTAGTAAAGTTGTAGTGTACAAAGTCAATAGACAAAAATCACTTGCATTTCTATACACTAACAAGAAAAATCAGAAAGAGAAATTAAGGAATTAATCTCATTTACCATTGCAACAAAAAGAATAAAATACCTAGGAATAAATATACCTAAGGAGACAAAAGAGTTGCATAAAGAAAACTATAAAACACTGATGAAAGAAATCAAAGACAACATAAAGAGCTGGAGAGATTTTTCATGTTCCTGGGTTGGGAGAAACAATACTGTGAAAATGAATACTACCAAATGCAATCTACAGATTCAGTGCAGTCCCTATCAAATTGCCAATAGCATTTTTCACATAACTAGAACAACAAAAAAAAAAAATCACAATTTGTATGGAAACACAAAAGACCTGTAGTAGCCAAAGCAATCTTGTGAAAGAAGAATGGAGCTGGAGGAATCCACCTTCCTGATGTCAGACTATACTTCAAAGCTACAGTCATCAAGATGGTATGGTATTGGCACAAAAACTGAAATATAGACCAATGGAACTATATATAAAGACCAGAGATAAACCCACACGTCTATGGGTACCTTATCTTTGACAAAACAAGCAAGAATATATAGTAGGGAAAATATAGCCTCTTCAATAAGTGGTGCTGGGAGAACTGGACAACTGAGTGTAAAAGAATGAAAGTAGTACACTTCCTAACAGCATACACAAAGATAAACTCAAAATGAATTAAAGACCTAAATGTAAAACCAGAAACTATAAAACTCCTAGAGGAAAACATAGACAGAACACTGCATGATATAAATCACAGCAAAATTCTCTATGGCCCACTTCCTAGAGTAAGGGAAATCAAATCAAATAAGTGGAACCTAATTAATCTTAAAAGCTTTTGCACAGCAAAGGAAACTATAAACAAGGTGAAAAGACAACCCTTAGAATGGTAGAAAATAGCAAATGAAACAACAGACAAAGGTTTAAATTCCAAAATATACAAGTAATGGATGCCATCAACAGATGAGTGGATAAGAAGCTGTGGTACATATGTACAATGGGGTATTACTTAGCCAAATGAAGGAACATATCTGAGTCAGTTCTAATAAGGTGGATGAACTGAGAGCCTATTATACGAAATGAAGTGAGTTAGAAAGATGGAAACAAATACATATTAATGCATTTATATGGAATCTAGAAAGATAGTGCTGATGAACCTATATGCAGAGCACAAAAGCAGACACAGACAGAAAGAACAAAGTTGTGGACACAGTGGGGAAAAAGAGGGTGGGGACAATTGAAAGAGTAATATGGAGTCATGTACACTACCATACATTAAGTATATAGCCAAATGAGAATTTGCTGTATGACTCAGTGTACACAGACTGGGGCTCTGTAACAACCTAGAGGGGTGACATGGGGTGTGAAGTGGGAGGGAAGTTCAAGAGGGATGGGTCATATTTATAAATATGGCTGCTTTGTGTTGATGTATGGCAGAAACCAACAAGATATTGTAAAACAATTATCTTTCAAATGTCATTGTCTAATAGAGGACCATGCACACTATAGGCAATCAATAAATCTTTCTTAAATTGAAGAAAAATAAACATAATAAATAAAATTTAAAAAGTTAATGATTGTGAAATGTGAAAATGTAGAAAGAAAGCTTAGCTGTTGGCTAGGGAACTGGCAACAATTTGGAGTACAATTCTGCCCCATAGAAGAATCACTGAACTCCCAGGTACCTGAAAGATATAGATAAAGGCCTGACACACATTCATAAGTTGTTTTTCCAAGAAGCAGCCCTGCTCCAGATGAAAACTGCTGATTACAAGAACATAGATCCTAGACTGGTTGAAACCAGAAATTGATGATGCTTGAAACTTCAACTTATCAATAATCCAACAGATGTTGGCAATTTGATCTCTTGTTTCTCTGCCTTTTCTAAATCCAGCTTGAACATATGGAAGTTCATGGTTCACATATTGCTGAAGCCTGGCATGGAGAATTTTGAGCATTACTTTACTAGCGTGAAAATCTGTATGCAGGTCAGGAAGCAACAGTTAGAACTGGACATGGAACAATAGACTGGTTTCAAATAAGGAAAGGAGTATGTCAAGCCTGTATATTGTTACCCTGCTTATTTAAGTTATATGCAGAACTTATATGCATCATGAGAAACACTGTGCTGGATAAAGCACAAGCTGAAATCAAGCTTGCAGGAAGAAATATCAATAACCTCACATATACAGATGACATCACCATTAAGGCAGAAAGTGAAGATGAACTAAAGAGCCAAAGAGCCTCTTGATGATAGTGAAAGAGGAGAGTGAAAAAGTTGGCTCAAAGCTCAACATTCAGAAAACCAATGTCATGGCATCTGGTCCCATCACTTCACAGCAAATAGATGGGGAAACAATGAAAACAGCAACAGACTTTATTTTGGGGGGGGCCCTCCAAAATCACTGCAGATGGTAACTTCAGCCATGAAATTAAAAGACGCTTACTCGTTGGAAGAAAAGTTATGACCAACCTAGAAAGCATATTAAAAAGCATAGACATTACTTTGCTAACAAAGGTCCGTCTAATCAAGGCTATGGTTTTTCCAGTAGTCATGTATGGATGTGAGAGTTGGACTATAAAGAAAACTGAGCACCAAAGAATTGATGCCTTTGAACTGTGATGTTGGAGAAGACTCTTGGAAGCCCTTGGACTGCAAGGGGATCCACCAGTCGATCCTAAAGGAAATCAGTCCTGAATATTCATTGGAAGGACTGATGTTGAAGTGGAAACTCCAATATTTTGGCCATCTGATGCGAAGAACTAACTCATTTGAAAACACCCTGATGCTGGGAAAGATTTAAGGCAGGAGGAGAAGGGGCCAACAGAGGATGAGATGGTTGGATGGCATCACCAACTCTATGGACATGAGTTTGAGCAAGCTTCGGGTTGGTGATGGACAGGAAGGCCTGGCGTGCTGCAGTCCCTGGGTCTCAAAGAGTCGGATACTACTGAGTGACTAAACTGAACTGAACTGATACTTCACCTTGATGCTAATCAATCCAAGAATTGTGCACAGGATGATCACGCCTTGCTCCCTGAACATTATAACACATCTCACTCTCTGCTCCAGGATGGGCCACACATTCTTGAGGGCATTAGCCCAGGGTGGTGCCCATTGCCTGGCAAAGCAATAAAAGCTAGTCTTTTCTACCTCACCTAAAACTGTGTCTCCACATTTCTATTCATCACTAGTTCACAGAGGTGGAGTTTCAGCAACATTTATTTTTATTTATTTGTTTTAAAATTTATTTTTAATTGAAGGATAATTGCTTACAATGTTGTGTTGGTTTCTCCCCTTCAAAAATGTGAAGCACCCATATACATGTAATATATTCCCTTCCGTTTGAGCCTCCATCCCACTACCCGAACTCCTTCTCTAGCTTGTCACAGAGCACCAAACTGAGCTCCCTGTGTTTTACAGCAGCTTCTGACTTGCTATCTATTTTATACATAATAGTGTATTTATGTCAATGTTACTTTCTTAATTCACCCCACTCTCTCCTTCCCCCATGTGTTCACAAGTCTGATCTCTATGCTTGTATTTCTATTCCAGCCCTGCAAATAGGTTCATCAGTATCTTTTTCTAGATTCCAATTATATGTCTTAATACAAGATATTTGTTTTTCTCTTTCTGACATACTTCACTCTGTGTAATAGGCTCTAGGTTCATTCACCTAAGTTCAACTGACTCAAATTCATTATATGTATAATTCATTTATCCATTCATCTGTCAGTGGACATCTAGGTTGCTTCCTTGTCCTGGCTATTGTAAATAGTGTTGCTATGAATAGCAGGGTGCATGTGTCTTTTTCAATTATGGTTTTATCACTTTATTTGCTTAGTAGTGAGATTGTTTCTGGGTTATATGATAGCTTTATTCCCAGTTTTTAAAGGAATTTCCATACTGTTCTCCATAGTGACTATCAATTTACATTCCAGCCAGCAGAGCAAGAGGTTTCTCTTTTCTCTATATTCTGTCCATCATTTATTGTTTGTAGACTTTTTGATGATGGCCATTCTGACTAGTTACAGGACCCTTATGAGGGCTATAAGGTCGTGAAAGATTTGGTATTGGTGGATGATTTTGCTAATGTCCGTTTATAAGAAATCAGCACAATTTCAACACATCAGTCATGATGTTTAAGGTTCAGTTCAGTTCAGTCGCTCAGTCGTGTCCGACTTTTTGCGACCCCATGAATCGCAGCACGCCAAGGTGGTCTGGTATTCCCATCTCTTTCAGAATTTTCCACAGTTTATTGTGATCCACACAGTCAAAGGTTGGGTTGGGGTAAATATTTCTTTTTTGCCAATCTAATTAACACTGGTGATAAATCCCTTCTGATTACTTAATAAGACCATTAAATTTAGAGTTAGAGATGAGAGTCCACACACACTGTTAGTGTTTACTGGTGGGATGGGACACATTTTTTGCTCGGCAAGGACATTTCATAGGAAGAAAGACCTGCTAGAACTTTTCCAAGTGTCTGAGAAACTTTATAGCATTTTATTTTAGGTTTTTTTTTTTTTTTAATTTCTATGGAAGAAATTTGAAGTAAATGCTTTTAAAAGACAAATCATGCTGTAAATGTTGGATGAGAGAAATAGAAACTTTTAAAGCTTAATGCATAGTATCTCCTACTACACTAAAGCATAGTGAGACCAGTGGGAGCATTTGTGGAAGAGTCAGGAAGGAACATTAGGTTTCAACAGCAAATACTATAGCTACAGTAGTTCCCCTCTGCAAATGAATGTAATAATGACAGAGAATTGGATACTATCTGAAAGAGAGAGGTGACTTTACACTGTTAAGTAATTGTGAGAGTATGAATATACAGTTGGTGAAATTTGTTTCTCTAGCCTCTCCATTCCAGGCCCTTTCAACAATAATGTTAGTAATGATATTAATTCAGAAATAATGGAAGCCTTATCATTGAAATAGTTAATTCACCTACATTATAAGACTGTTGTGAGAAAGAAATGAGATAGAATAAAACAAGAGTCTAGTAATATGTTTGTTATCTATTAAATATTCAACAAATTTTTAGTGTTGTTGATATTTTTATTATATTTACAATTTTTCCACTTTATGCAAGATGTGTATAAGAGACAGTTCGTTGGCTTTACCTTTCTTTGTGATTGGAAGAGACAGCATTATAAGACTGTTGTGAGAAAGAAATGAGATAGAATAAAACAAGAGTCTAGTAATATGTTTGTTATCTATTAAATATTCAACAAATTTTTAGTGTTGTTGATATTTTTATTATATTTACAATTTTTCCACTTTATGCATAAACTGAGATTTGATTTTTCTGGTGATTTTAGGCACTCAGTTCTTTTTATCTGTAGTCAAAAGATTGATCTCAGATAAGAGTCTTTTCTTTCTTTTTTTTCCTTCCGGTTTTATTGAGATATAGTTGATATACAACACTGTATAATTTTAAAGTGTACAACATAATGATTTGACTTATATATATCATGAAGAGATTAACACAATAGGTTTAGTGAACATCCATCTTTTAATATATATATATATATATATACATATATATATATATATATATTTAAAGAAATAGAAAGAAAATGTTTCTTATGCTCCAAACAGGATTGTTTTACTTCTCTAACAACTTTCATATATAGCATACAACAATGCTAACTATTTTTAACTTGTTGTACAAGAGTCATTTCTAACTGACTGCAAATATATCAGTGTTCCTTGTTCCATAAGAGTTTGCTTTATAAGCCTAAATTCCTAGTGTGGAACAACAGGTTCTAGTCTCTGGAAAAAAATTCAAGCTTCATCCAGATACCTAAACAGTGAGAATTTGACACTTCTATTCTAGTTCCTCAAAATTTCACTACCTAGGCAGTTCTTAACCTGTTTAGCTATAAGTCAGTCCTGTGGGAGCAGCATGGCTATTTTATAGAATAAGAGTTAGTGCTCCTTCCATAGATAATGTCTTATGACTTCAGACTCAGGAAGATGTGAGTGGAGCACTTTTATTAAACTGGTATAGTTTTGGACCATGAATTTTAAATTATAACTAGGCTCAAGCACATCTTTATTAAGCAAAATAAGAACCATTACAATAAACATATTTTTGCCAATGAGAAATAAGTTTGTTTCTTCTTGTAGCATAAAAATCCATGTTTCAGGATTCAGCAAATTCTTGGAAAGCATTTTCTGCCTCTGTTGGTTGTGGAAGAATTTTCCCTGCAAAAATGTGTCAAGATGCTCGAAAAAGTGGTAGTCAGGTGTTGAGAGTTCAGGTGAAAATGGTGAATGAGGCAAAACTCCATAGCCCAATTTGTTCAAATTTTTAGGCATTGGTTGGTGACCTGTGGTGAGGTGTTGTTGTAAAGAAGAATTGGGCCCATTCTGTTGACCAGTGCCACCTGCAGATGTTACAGTTTTTGGTGCATCTGATCTATTTGCACTAAAGAATTGATGCTTTCTTACTGTGGTGTTGAAGAAGACTCCTGAGAGTTGCTTGGACTGCAAAGAGATCAAACCAGTCAATCCTAAAGGAAAACAACCCTGAATATTGATTGGAAGGACTGATGCTGAAGCTGAAGCTCCAATACATTGACCACCTGATATGAAGAGCTGATGCACTGGAAAAGACCCTGATACTGAGAAAGATTGAAGGCAGGAGGAGAAGGGGATGACAGAGGGTGAGATGGTTGGATGACATCACTGACTCAATGGACATGGGTTTGAGCAAACTCTGGGAGATGGTGAAGAACAAGGAAGCCTGGCATGCTACAGTCCATGAGGTTGCAAAGAGTCAGATATGATTGAGCAACTGAACAACAATAATCAATTTACAGTTCATTGGTGGTGCTTGTAGTAAAGAATATGTCTGCTAATGTAAGAGATGCAAGAGATGGGAGTTCAATCCCTGGGTCAAGAAAATCCTCTGGAGTAGGAAATGGCAACCCACTCCAGTATTCGTGCCTGGAAAGTTCCATGGACAGAGGAGTTTGGTGAGGTACAGTCCATGGAGTTGTAAATAGTTGTACATGACTGAGTCCCAGCACCAATCGATTTACTGAGCATACTTTTCAGATATAATGATTTTGCTGGAATTCAGAAAGCTTTAGTGGATCAGATCAGCAGCAGATCACCAAGCAGTCACAATGATCCACCCTCTCTCTCTCTTTTCTTTTTTGGGTGCAACTTTGGCCTTGGGTAGTGCTTTGGAACTTCTTCTCATCCAATCATTGAGCTGGTATTCAATGGTTGTTGTATAAAATCCACTTATTGTCACATGTCACAATCCGATCAAGAAATGTTCATTGTTGTTGCATAGAATAAGAGAAGATGACATTTCAAAATGATTATTTTTTTGGGGGGGCAGTCTTGGCGCTCAACTCATGAGGTACCCATTAATATAACTTTTTCATCTTTCCAATTTGCTTCAAATGGTGAACAACCATGGAATGGTCCAAGTTGAGGTCTTTGGCAGCTTCCCTGGTGACTCAGAAGGTAAAGCATCTGCCTGCAATACAGGAACCCTGGGTTGGATCCCTGGGTCATGAAGATCTCCTGGAGAAGGAAATGGCAACCCACTCCAGTACTCTTGCCTGGAAAATTCCATGGATGTAGGAGCCTGGTAGGCTACAGTCCATGGGGTTGCAAAGAGTTGGACATGACTGAATGACTTCACTTTTTCACTTTTTCTGTAGTTGTAAGAAGATCAGCTTTGATGATCCTCTCCACTGGTCATGGCCAGCTTCCAATGGCTGGACAATGAGCTGCTCATGTTTAAGGCTGTTATTGCCTTTGCAAAACTTCCTGAATCACTACCGCACTGTACATTCATTATCGGTTCTTGGGCCAAATATCTAGTTGATCTTGTGAGTTGTCTCTGCTGTTTTACAACCCATTTTGAACTTGAATAAGAAAATCACTCAAATTTGATTTTATCTAACATCACGACTGAGCAACTGAACTGAACCGAATATAATTTCCACAGTCTAAAGTAAAATAATAAAAAATAATAATAATAATAAACCATTAGCAAAGGCACATGCAGAAAGAAATGAATATCAAAATGATGTACAACATAACCACACTTACTTAAGAATGTATTTCAATATCAAATGGCAAAGTTCAACAATGCAAAATGGCAATTATTTTTGTACCAACTTCAATTCAGTTCAGTCACTCAGTCGTGTCCAACTCTTTGCGACCCCATGAATCGCAGCACAAAAGGCCTCCCTGTCCATCACCAACTCCCAGAGTTCACTCAGACTCACGTCCATCGAGTCAGTGGTGCCATCCAGTCATCTCATCCTCTGTCGTCCCCTTCTCCTCCTGGCCCAATCCCTCCCAGCATCAGAGTCTTTTCCAGTGAGTCAACTCTTCACATGAGATGGCCAAAGTACTGGCGTTTCAGCTTTAGCATCATTCCTTCCGAAGAAATCCCAGGGCTGATCTCCTTCAGAATGGACTGGTTGGATCTCCTTGCAGTCCAAGGGACTCTCAAGAGTCTTCTCCAACACCACAGTTCAAAAGCATCAATTCTTCGGCGCTCAGCTTTCTTCACAGTCCAACTTTCACATCCATACATGACCACAGGAAAAACCATAGCCTTGACTAGATGGACCTTAGTCGGCAAAGTAATGTCTCTGCTTTTGAATATATCTAGGTTGGTCATAACTTTTCTTCCAAGGAGTAAGTGTCTTCTAATTTCATGGCTGCAGTCACCATCTGCAGTGATTTTGGAGCCCAAAAAAATAAAGTCTGACACTGTTTCCACTGTTTCCCCATCTATTTCCCATGAAGTGACGTGACCAGATGCTGTGATCTTCATTTTCTGAATGTTGAGCTTTAAGCCAACTTTTTCACTCTCCACTTTCACTTTCATCAAGAGGCTTTTTAGTTCCTCTTCACTTTCTGCCATAAGGATGGTGTCATCTGCATACCTGAAGTTATTGATATTTCTCCTGGCAATCTTGATTCCAGCTTGTGTTTCTTCCAGTCCAGCGTTTCTCATGATGTACTCTGCATATAAGTTAAATAATCAGGGTGACAATATGCAGCCTTGACGTCCTCATTTTCCTGTTTGGAACCAGTCTGTTGTTCTATGTCTAGTTCTAACTGTTGCTTCTTGACCTGCATATAGATTTCTCAAGAGGCAGGTCTTAATACTTCTAAATTAGAGAAGGCAATGGCAACCCACTCCAGTACTCTTGCCTGGAAAATCCCATGGTTGGAGGAGCCAGGTAAGCTGCAGTCCATGGGGTCGCTAAGAGTTGGACACGACTGAGCGGCTTCACTTTCACTTTTCACTTTCATGCATTGGAGAAGGAAATGGCAACCCACTGCAGTGTTCTTGCCTGGAGAATCCCAGGAACGGCGGAACATGTTGGGCTGCCGTCTATGGTGTTGCACAGAGTCGGACACAACTGAAGCAACTTAACAACAGCAGCATCAACACTTCTAAATACTTCTCTCCACTCTCTGTACTCACACACACAAACACACTCACACACAGTAGTTCAATATGTAAAATATATATTTGAACAATAGCTCTGATTAAAAAAGGGAGACTAAAGATTTTGACCTTTTGCCCACCTTAAGGAAACTCTTTAGGAGAATTTTCTTAATAGTTTGAAAGTTATTAATCTAATCCAGCACTCTTATCAAGGAAAAAATATTCAAGCACTTAGTGAATGACCAAACTGGCATTGATACCTAGGTCTTCTGATTTCCTGTTAAGTTTAAGTTCATGTACACCTGTGGCGGATTCATATCAATGTATGCCAAAACCAATACACTACCGTAAAGTAAAATAAAGTAAAAATGAATTTTTTAAAAAAATAAATAAAATAAAATACTAGGAGCCAAAAAAATAATAACAATAAAATTTAATAATTATGTCTATAGAAAAAAAAAGTTTGTATATAAACTTCACAATAGTCAAAAGTAGAAACAACTCAAATATCTAAATGATTAAGCAAAATATTATATATTCCTACAATGGGATTTTATTCAGAAATAAAAAGGAACAAACTCCTAATATACATTACGAAATGGATGAACATAAAATATGTTATGCTAAGTGTAAAAGTTGTATGCAAAAAAAATAAATATTGCATTAAGCATTTATATGTAGTGCTCCAGAATAGCTAAATCTGTAGAGAATTGAGAATTGGAACATGAGATGATTTCAAAAAAGCATAAAAAGTGTAGTTAATCTGATAAAAATTTTGTAAAACTACATTGTGGTAATGGTTGCATAACATTGTAAATGTATTTTTAAGAAATCACTGAATTGATAAATACTTGCAGTGAATTTTATGATATGTAAACTAGACCTTAACAAAGCTTTTTTTTTAAAAAAATGTATGATGCATGAGTGTTAAGTAACTTCAGTTGTGTCCAAATACTTGTAACCGTATGACTGTAGCTGCCAGACTCCTCTGTCCATGGGATTCTCCAGGCAAGTATGCTGGAGTGGATTGTCATGACCTCCTCCAGAACATCCTCTCAACCCAGGGATGGAACCCACCTCTGCTGCTCCTGCACTGTGGGCATATTCTTTATGGCTGTGCCACTAGGGAAACCTATAGCTACAATTTATTAGCCACTTTGTTCTGTGAAATAATCTAAATGCTTTAAACATATTTTATTTAATCATTAAATCTTCAGAAATATTTATTATTTAAATAATGAAACTGAAACTCAGTGAAGTTACACATTGTACTGTAGTTTTTTCAACTTGTAAATGAGGAGTTATAATTGGAATCTACTCCTGAATTCGATGCAGGATACAGGATGCTTGGGGCTGGTGCATTGGGATGACCCAGAGGGATGGTATGGGGAGGGAGGTGGAAGAGAGGTTCAGGATTGGGAACACGTGTACACCTGAGGTGGATTCATGTTGATGTATGGCAAAACCAATACAATATTGTAAAGTAAATAAATAAATAAAATTTTTAAAATGTTAAAAAAAATTTTTTTTTCTTTTAAAAAATAAGTCAAAGTACTAGTCTTCACTATGCTGGGACAAGAACGTCATTATAATCACTATCATCACTATCATCAACAGNTACACCTGAGGTGGATTCATGTTGATGTATGGCAAAACCAATACAATATTGTAAAGTAAATAAATAAATAAAATTTTTAAAATGTTAAAAAAAATTTTTTTTTCTTTTAAAAAATAAGTCAAAGTACTAGTCTTCACTATGCTGGGACAAGAACGTCATTATAATCACTATCATCACTATCATCAACAGCAAGTATAAAAATTTTACCTGGTGGTATGCATGCCAGAATTGGAATGGATTCCCATATAGTGGCATGAGGTCTTATTGCTGCTTCTAAATACTCTTCTTAAATGGTGATATAAACTATTGCTTATGGCCTGAAACCAGCACAAGGTTCAGTTTTCACAGAAACATTGGCAGTCATGGATCATTTCCCATTCCACATTCTCAGGTCTACTAAAATTTAGAAATGGTACACCATGTATTTTGTAAATTGATTATATTTTTTGAAACTTCCTTTCAAAGAAACATAATAGCATTGAATGTGGCACTTTCCCTTCTTGCTTAATTTTCTGTCTCAGCAGTGATGAGGAAATATAGTATGCAATAAAGAGTTTGTGGCTTCCCTGGTGGCTCAGACAGTAAAAAGTCCACCTGCAATGCAGAATACCCAAGTTCAATACCTGGTTTAGGAAGATTCCCTGGAGAAGGGAGTGTCAACCCACTCCAGTATTCTTGCCTAGAGAATCCCATGGACAGAGGAGCCTGGTGGGCTATAGTCCATAAGATCACATAGAATCAGACACAACTGAGTGACTAACACTTTCAAGGTGTTCATAAAGTGAAAAGCATGTTGAAATTCAATGAGCATATTTCTTAAGATAAAAGCAAATCAATTAAAAAGGAATAAAACTACAAATATTTGTTTTAATAAGCATGTAGATATATTTGTCTTCTTCTCTCCTGCCATTGCAGGACATTAAAATTGCTCTTTAATATGTAAGTATATATTAAACATCTTCTTTAATGATGCTAATGTCCAAAGAAGGACAAGATAAATTTTATTACTTTTTAGATTTAGAAGTATAAATAGACCAGACTGTGAAAACTGATAGCTGACTGATGAAGTACAGTGACTGAATTAACCAATGTTAAGAGCCTTGGACTCAAAAAGATCTTAAGAATAACTAGAAAATATTTTCATGTGATCTATAGAGAAATAATAGGTTTGTTTCTTTTTTTCTTTTTATTTATTTTTAACTTATGTTTGTTTCTTACAGGCTTGTTTCTCAACTTGGAGTCTTCATAAAAACAATCTGAGGACCTTCTCTGAGATAAATTTTCTTGGCTTTCATCTCATATCCATCAAATCTGACTCTGAGGTTAGGTCTAGAAAATATTATCTTGGTTCTGATAAAGACATTTGGTGAAGAACTTCTCATATAGATCTAGATCAACTCCACTGTAAAGATAAGCCTAGAGTTAGAAAGAATTCCTTGGACATCAAGGAGAGGAAACCAGTCATTCCTAAAGGAAGTCAGTCTTGAATATTCTTGGAAGGACTGATGCTGAAGCTGAAGCTCCAATACTTTGGCTAAAAGGTGACTCACTGGAAAATAACCTAATGCTCGGAAAGATTGAGGGCAGGAGGAGAAGGGAATGACAGAGGTTGCATTGGCTGGATGGTATCATCAACTCAATGGACATGAATTTCAGCAAACTCAGGAAGATAGTGAAAGACGGGGAAGTCTGGAGTGCTGCAAGGAGTCAGACATGACTTAGTGACTGAACAATAACAGAAAGGGTAAGTGATTTGCTGAAGGTCACCTTTTTCTTTTCATTTGTATTTATGAACAGTGAATGTTGAGGGAGGGATGTTTACCTTTTCAGGGTTTAAACAAGGTTAAGCATCTCAAAATTATTATATTCTTTCCAGAAGAAATTGGGAAAAGTGAGAAATTTGGAGACCCACCCAATACTGAAAAATAAAGATGGATACTGTTTCTTTTTTTTTTTCTTTTTGTTTCTTCCTTTGTTATTCCCTATGAAATACCGTATGAAAGGTCTTTGCAGAATCAATCATACAGTATTTCACATAAAAGATTAGAATCTGTTAGTAAAGTGTGACTCTGAAATGCAGGTACAATTTATACACTTATCTACTTAGTTTATTTACTGTTTTTCATTTCTTAGATGTAGTTCGTATAGTTCAGTTTACTGTAATGAGGAATATTCCTTTGTACTTGTACCTTGAGACTAATGGGATAACATCAATGGAGCATATTATATGCAGGGCATTAATGTTATTTATTTGGGGGTATATCATAGAGTAATCACACCAAAAGAGAAAAAAAAAATGTTAGGTCATATTTTCAGTATGTTACCAAGGGAACATTTCATGCAAAGAAGGGCTCGATAAAGGATAGAAATGGTATGGACCTAACAGAAGCAGTCTTTTCCAATCAGTCAACTCTTCACATGAAGTAGCCAAAGTACTGGAGTTTCAGCTTTAACATCATTCCTTCCAAAGAAATCCCAGGGCTGATCTTCTTAGGAATGGACTGGTTGGATCTCCTTGCAGTCCAAGGGACTCTCGAGAGTCTTCTCCAACACCACAGTTCAAAAGCATCAATTCTTCAGCGCTCAGCTTTCTTTATAGTCCAACTCTCACATCCACACATGACCACTGGAAAAACCATAGCCTTGACCAGACCGACCTTTGTTGGCAAAGTAATGTCTCTGCTTTTGAATTTGCTATCTCGGTTGGTCATAACTTTTCTTCCAAGGAGTAAGCGTCTTTTTCTTTCATTGCTGCAGTCACCATCTGCAGCAATTTTGGAGTCCCAAGAAATAAAGTCTGACACTGTTTCCACTGTTTCCCCATCTATATCCCATGAAGTGATGGGACCAGAGAATAGCAAGAAGAGATAAGAAAGCTTTCCTCAGCAAACAGTGCAAAGAAATAGAGGAAAACAACAGAATGGGAAAGACTGGAGATCCCTTCAAGAAAATTAGAGATACCAAGGGAACATTTCATGCAAAGATGGGCTCGATAAAGGACCAAAATGGTATGGACCTAACAGAAGCAGAAGATATTAAGAAGAGGTGGCAAGAATACACAGAAGAACTGTACAGAAAAGATCTTCACGACCCAGATAATCATGAGGATGTGATCACTAATCTAGAGCCAGACATCTTGGAATGTGAAGTCAAGTGGGCCTTAGAAAGCATCACTAAGAACAAAGCTAGTGGAGGTGATGGAATTCCAGTTGAGCTGTTTCAAATCCTGGAAGATGATGCTGTGAAAGTGCTGCACTCAATATGCCAGCAAATTTGGAAAACTCAGCAGTGGCCACAGGACTGGAAAAGGTCAGTTTTCATTCCAATTCCAAAGAAAGGCAATGCCAAAGAATGCTCAAACTACCGCACAATTGCACTCATCTGACATGATAGTAAAGTAATGCTCAAAATTCTCCAAGCCAGGCTTCAGCAATATGTGAACCGTGAACTTCCTGATGTTCAAGCTGGTTTTAGAACAGGCAGAGGAACCAGAGATCAAATTGCCAACATCCGCTGGATCATGGAAAAAGCAAGAGAGTTCCAGAAAAACATCTATTTCTGCTTTATTGACTATGCCAAAGCCTTTGACTGTGTGGATCACAATAAACTGTGGAAAATTCTGAAAGAGATGGGAATACCAGACCACCTAACCTGCCTCTTGAGAAATCTGTATGCAGGTCAGGAAGCAACAGTTAGAACTGGACATGGAACAACAGACTGGTTCCAAATAGGAAAAGGAGTACGTCAAGGCTGTATATTGTCTCCCTGCTTATTTAACTTATATGCAGAGTACATCATGAGAAACGCTGGACTGGAAGAAACACAAGCTGGAATCAAGAAGTGCTGCGATTCATGGGGTCGCAAAGAGTTGGACACGACTGAGTGACTGAACTGAACTGAACTGAACTTTCAAGCTACTGAAGCTCTAAATCATTCATCAAAGATAGTCAATATTTTATTGCATTATTATTTTAAAAGATCTTGAGGTACAAACTTTCACTTGTGAATTTTCCTCATAGACCTATTGCTTATAAAATTCTCTACTCTGAGAATTACTATTTAGAGTGTCCTTTTAACAGTCTTTTGTAGGCTTAACCACAGCAGAAGTGTCATTTTTCAGCTTCATAGTTAACATTAATTAGATACCATGCATATGATATAAAATTTCAGGTGATCCAGGGAATATCACATACTTAATACACTTACAGCACATAAGACAAAGAATATACTCAAGATTACTGGATTTGATCTAAAAATGGTTTAAGACTTGGTAGTAAAGGAGCATAGTAGAAACTGAAGGTAGAATGTATTCTTCCAAGAGCAAGAAAGAGTTTTCTTCTCACAGGGAGATAACTCTGTTGCCAAAAAGGAAAAAAAGGATGTTGGAATATCATAGAAAGAACAGCTGGTCACATAAATAGCTCCTTGGCTAAAAGGGACAGTAAGGACACAGTTCTGAGTAACAGGTATAGAAACCAGTAGGTAAGCCAGAGAGAAATCTTCCTCCTCTGAGGGAGTTTTACAAAGTCATTATTAAGAAAGTAATTATAAGGTTCTGAATAATGATTTTAGCTTCCTACATTTCATTTTAACTTAGACTGTATTGAACCAATTCACTTTTTAAGGTTTCTTTTTCAGTTCTTTTATTATCAAGAGGGATGAGAAAATAAAGAGCACCAGAAGTGAGGTGAGATGAGTCAGGCTCCCATCATAGCTTGCCTCTTATCAGAGCTTTTGGAAGTCACTCACTTCTCCATTTGTAAAATGTAATTTGTACCTGTGCTACTTATACCTCACAGAAATAGTGTGTATATATATGTATATGTATACATATATATATACACACACATGCAAAGCACTCCCAAACACACACACACACACGTGTTTGGGAGTGCTTTGCAAACTAACTATAATATCTGTACAAATGTTAATAAAGAGTATTCATGCCATTTTTTTTCCTAGCTTACTGTGATCCTTCCCCTACAAAATCCCCAACTTTTTAATGGCTCTTGTGACTGAATCCAGAGATTAAAGTAAGGATAATGATGTCAATAACAGTAGTGGTAATATCTATTGACCACCAAATAAAGAGTCAATACAGAAATAAAATTGATTACATTCTTTTTAGCTGAAGGTGAAGAAGCTGTATACAGTTAGCAAAAATAAGACTTGAAGCTTACTGTGGCTCAGATCATTAGCTTCTCATAGTAAAACTCAGGCTTAAACTAAAGAAAGTGGGGAAAACCACTAGGCCAGCCAGGTAAATCTTAAATCAGATCCTTTATGAATATACAGTGGAGGTGATGAATAGATTCAAAGGATTAGATCTAGTAAACAGTGTGCCTGAATAACTGTGAACAGAAGTTCATAACATCATACAGAAGGCAGTGAACAAAACCCTCCCAGAAGAAAAGAAAATCAAGAAGGCAAAGTGGTTATCTGAGGAGGCTTTACAAATAGCTGAAGAAAGGAGAGAATCAAAAAGCTAGGGAGAAGGGGAAAGGAACACACAACTAAACACAGATCTCCAAGAATAGCAAGGAGAGACAAGAAGGCCTTCTTCAGTGAGCAATGCATAAAAATAGAAGAAACAACAGCAAAATTGGAAATATCAAGGGAGCATTTTGCCCAAAGTTGGGCACAATAAAAAAATGGTAGAAACCTAGAAGATGCAGAAGGGATCAAAAAGAAATGGAAAGAACACATGAAAGAACTGTCCATAAAAGATCTTAATGAACTGGATAACCACGATGGTGTGGTCACTCACCCAAAGCAAGACATTCTGGAGTGTGAAGTCAATTGGACCTTAGGAAGCACCACTGTCAGTAAAGCTAGTGGATGCAATGGAATTCCATCAGAGCTATTCAAAACCCTAAAAGATGATGCTATCAAAATGTTGCACTCAATATGTCAGCAAATCTGGAAAGACCAATAGTGGCCACAGGACTGGAAAAGATCAATCCTCATCCCAGTTCCAAAGAAGGGCAGTAGTAAGGAATGTTCAAACCACTGGGCAATTGCACTCATCTCCCATGCTAGTAAGGCATGCTTAAAATCTTGCATGTTATGCTTCAGCATTACTGGATGCTGGATTTAGAAAAGGCAGAGGAACCAGTGATCAAATTGCCAATATTCACTGGATCATAGAAAACAAGGGGATTCCAGAAAAACATCTACCTCTGTTTCATCAACTACACCAAAGCCTTTGACAGTGTGGATCATAAGAAACTGTGGAGAGCCGTTAAAGAAATGGGAATACCAGACCATCTTACCTATCTCCTGAGAAACCTGTATGCAGGTCAAGAAGCAAAAGCTAGAACCTTGTATGAAACAACTGATTGGCTCAGGATTGAGAAAGGAGTACAACAAGGCTGTCTGTTGTGACCCTGTTTATTTAACTCATACCCTGAACATATCATGAAAAATCCTGGGTGAACGAGTTATAAGCTGGAATCAAGATAGGCAGGAGAAACATCAACAACCTCAGATATGCAGATGATGCCACTCTAATGACAGAAAGCAAAGAGGAACTAAAGAACCTCTTGATGAGGGTGAAAGAGGAGAGTGAAAAAACCGACTTAAAACTAAATATTAAAAAAAAAAAAAAAAACTGAGTTCATGGCATCTTGCCCCATTGTGCTTTGTTTAGTCAGTTGTGTCCAACTCTTTATGACTTCATAGACAGTAACCCACCAGGCTCCTCTATCCATGGGGATTCTCCAGGAAAGAATACTGAAGTGGGTTGCCTTGCCTTCCTCCAAGGGATCTTCTCAACCCAGGGATCGAACCCAGGTCTCCCGCATTGCAGGTGGATTCTTTACTGTCTGAGCCACCAGGGAAGCCCATGAATGCTGGATTGGATACTCTATCCCTTCTCCAGGGGATCTTTCCAACATAGGAATAGAACTGGAGTCTCCTGCATTTCAGGCGGATTCTTTACCAGCTGTGCTACCAGGGAAGCCCATCCGGGCCCATTACTTCATCAGAAATAGAAGGGGAAGAGTTGGAAGCAGTGACATATTTCCTTTTCTTGGACTCTAAAATCAGTGCAGATGGTGAGTGCAGACATGAAATCAGAAGACAATCGCTCCTTGGCAGGGAAGCTATGATAAACACTGTGTTGAAAAGCAGAGACACCACTGTGCCAACAAAGGTTTTGCTGAAAGTTTTCACTTTCATCTCAGGTTCAAAGGATTTGTTAACAAAATAAGCCACTTTTTATATACAGATAAACAATATAAATATTTATTAGAGAACTATCTAGTCTACTTTCAATATGCTAACACTAAAAGGAAAAAAAAAAAAAAGAAAGAAAGAAACAGCAGATGCGAGAAATAGTATATACATCACCAAATTGGATTTGCCGACATCCAGACTTAAACAGCACTGAGAAGTCCTGTGACAGCAGTCCTTAGTTTCAATTGGGAAAAGGTCCCAGGCAGAATGTCTGTTCTGTGATTAAGACTTTGGATTGCTGTCTCTCATGCCCTGCTTATAATCCCCAGGCTGCAAACTGATAGCATTATCAGTTTGTGAGCAAAAACTGTAGTCTGGTCTTATGTTAATTTTTTGCAATGCTGTTTGCCTTATTCTGCAAATCTTGGAATGTTGTTAAAGGTGGTTGACACCAGACCTCCTCCAGGAAATGAACAAATTCCAAGATCCACTCCCTATCTACCTATCGTGTTTTCCCTCTGACACTCACAGCAGGTGTGACTGACATCCACAGTAGTAGTCAAGACAGTGTCCAGGTAGGTCAGAGACAAGGTTAGAGGTCTGCTCTGCTCTTTTGCTTTTGAAACCTAAACAAACATTTATTTAATTCCCCTAACAATAGTCACGTATGATTGTGAGAGTTGGACCATAAAGAAGGCAGGGTGCCAAAGAATTGATGCCTTCAAACTGTGGTTTTAAGACTCCTGAGAGTCCCTCTGACAGCAAGGAGAAGACTCCTGAGAGTTCCTTGGAGAGCAAGAAGATCAAACCAATTAATCTGAAAAGAAATCAACTCTGAATATTCATTGGAAGGAACGATGCTAAAGCTGAAGCTCCAGTATTTTGGTCACCTGATGCGATCAATTGACTCACTGAAAAAGTTCTTGATGCTGGGGAAGATTGAGGGCAGAAGAGGGCAGCAGAGAATGAGATGGCTGGGTGGTATCACCAATGCAATTGGTAGCTTATGGTGAATGTTCTCCAAAGAAAAAGATTTAGCTTTGGGATCAGCGACCAGGTTTGATCACTCAGAACTTTTGTGTGGCAGAATTTTATTACAGTGAAAAAGGACAGAGAAAACTTCTGACATAGACATCAGAAGAGGGATGGAAATTACCCCCCTCACTGGTCTTGTCAAGGCCTTATATACATTTACCAGATTCACTCCCACAACATACATATTAAATTAACAATATTGGAAATAACAATAGAAAAGTCTTACTAGACCCACTCCCACAACATAGATGTTAAGATAACAAAATTAGTCAGAAGGTTCTTGTTAAGAAGGAAAAATGTCCTTAAGCAAGATACACTGGTATTATGTAATCATTAGTACAGAGCTTAAGGAAAAACATACCCTTGAGCAAGATGAATTGTTTTGTTGTATAATCATTAGCTCTGGACTTAAAGAAAATAATTTCTTATGTGACTAAAAGGAAGGAATGTAAAAAAAAAAAAAAAAAAGTTTGTCCGTTTTTCCTCCTCAAGGCCCTGGACTTCTTATCAACCTATTAACTCTTTCACAGTGGACATGAACTTGTGCAAACTTCAGGAGATGGTAAGGGACAGAAAGGCCTGGCATGCTGCAGTCTGTGGAGATCACAGAGTTGAACATGACTGGGTGACTGAAGAACAATATCTATTGAATGTTTATTATGTGACAGGAAATATCTTAAATGATTTACCTGAGAACACTCATTTATAACTCACAACTATCTAAAAGGTAGAAAAATAATATTTGAAGCTGTGTTTTCCACCAAGAGGCACTACCCTGCGTCCAAGGTCAGGGGTGGCTGGGAGGAGGCAACCCACACCCAAGACCAGGGGCGGCGGCCGGGAAGACCAACCCGACATCCAAGGAGCAGTGGCTGCACGGGCGCAGGAGGGCTTACAGGAGCTATCCCACGTTGAAGGTTAGAAAGGGCGGTGGTGAGCAGATACCCCTTGTCCAAGGTAAGGAGCAGCGGCTGCACTTTGCTGGAGCAGCCGTGAAAAGATATCCCATGCCCAAGGTAAGAGAAACACAAGTGAAATGGTAGGTGTTGCAAGAGGGCATCAGAGGGCAGACACACTGAAGCCATACTCACAGAAAACTAGTCAATCTAATCACACTAGGACCACAGCCTTGTCTAACTTAATGAAACTAAACCACGACCGAAAGGCAACCCAAGATGGGCAGGTCATGCTGGAGAGGTTTGACAGAATGCGGTCCACTGGAGAAGGGAATGGCAAACCACTTCAGTATTCTTGCCTTGAAAACCCCATGAACAGTATGAAAAGGCAAAATGATAGGATACTGAAAGAGAAACTCCCCAGGTCAGTAGGTGCCCAATATGTTACTGTAGATCAGTGGAGAAATAACTCCAGAAAGAATGAAGGGATGGAGCCAAAGCAAAAACAATACCACGCTGTGAATTTGACTGGTGATAGAAGCAAGATCTGATGCTGCAAAGATCAATATTGCATCAGTTCAGTTCAGTTCAGTTCAGTCGCTCATTCGTGTCCGACTCTTTGTGACTCCATGAATCGCAACACGCCAGGCCTCCCTGTTCATCACCATCTCTCGGAGTTCACTCAGACTCACGTCCATCGAGCCTGTGATGCCATCCAGCCATCTCATCCTCGGTCGTCCCCTTCTCCTCCTGTCCCCAATCCCTCCCAGCATCGGAGTCTTTTCCAGTGAGTCAATTCTTTGCATGAGGTGGCCAAAGTACTGGAGTTTCAGACTTTAATTGTCAACCCCAGAGTTGATCTCCTTCAGAATGGACTGGTTGGATCTCCTGGCAGTCCAAGGGACTCTCAAGAGTCTTCTCCAACACCACAGTTCAAAAGCATCAATTCGGAACATGGAATGTCAGGTCCATGAATCAAGGCAAATTGGAAGTGGTCAAACAGGAGACGGCAAGAGTGAACGTGGACACTATAAGAATCAGCGAACTAAAATGGACAGGAATGGATGAATTTAACTCAGATGACCATTATATCTACTACTGTGGGCAGGAATCCCTCAGAAGAAATGGAGTAGCCATCATGGTCAACAAAAGAGTCCGAAATGCAGTAGTTGGATGCAGTCTCAAAAATGACAGAAAGATCTCTGTTCGTTTCCAAGGCAAACCATTCAATATCACAGTAATCCAAGTCTATGCCCCAACCAGTAATACTGAAGAAGCTGAAGTTGAATGGTTCTATGAAGACCTCCAAGACCTTTTAGAACTAACACCTAAAAAAGACGTCCTTTTCATTCTAGGGGACTGGAATGCTAAAGTAGGAAGTCAAGAAACACCAGGAGTAACAGGCAAATTTGGCCTTGGAATG
>SJYX01017437.1:53831-77975 GCA_006410675.1 Oreotragus oreotragus
GTCAAGGCTGTATATTGTCTCCCTGCTTATTTAACTTATATGCAGAGTACATCATGAGAAACCCTGGGCTGGAAGAAGCACAAGCTGGAATCAAGATTGCAGGGAGAAATATCAATAACATCAGATATGTAGATGACACCACCCTTATGGCAGAAAGTGAAGAGGAACTAAAAAGCCTCTTGATGAAAGTGAAAGTGGAGAGTGAAAAAGTTGGCTTAAAGCTCAACATTCAGAAAACGAAGATCATGGCATCTGGTCCCATCACTTCAGGGATATAGATGGGGAAACAGCAGAAACAGTGTCAGACTTTATTTTTTGGGGCTCCCAAATCACTGCAGATGGTGACTGCAGCCATGAAATTAAAAGATGCTTACTCCTTGGAAGAAAAGTTATGACCAACCTGGATAGTATATTCAAAAGCAGAGACATTACTTTGCCGACTAAGGTCTGTCTAGTCAGTGCTATGGTTTTTCCTGTGGTCATGTATGGATGTAAAAGTTGGACTGTGAAGAAAACTGAGCACCACAGAATTTATGCTTTTGAACTGTGGTGTTGGAGAAGACTCTTGAGAGTCCCTTGGACTGCAAGGAGATCCAGCCAGTCCATTCTGAAGGAGATCAGCCCTGGGATTTCTTTGGAAGGAATGATGCTAAAGCTGAAACTCCAGTCCTTTGGCCACCTGATGCTAAGAGGTGACTCATTGGAAAAGACTCTGATGCTGGGAAGGACTGGTGGCAGGGGAGAAGGGGACGACTGAGGATGAGATGGCTGGATGGCATCACTGACTCGATGGACGTGAGTCTGAGTGAACTGCAGGAATTGGTGATGGACAGGGAGGCCTAGTGTGCTGCGATTCATGGGATCGCAAAAAAGTTTGACAGGGCTGTGTGACTGAACTGAAGTGAACTGATGTTCAGTAGTAATTCTCCTCATGGAAGCACTTGGGACTAATGTTTCATGCCTCTGATCTCTGTTTTATCATTCAGAACATAAAGTAGTAGTTCTGACCAGAAATTATCATGGAAGCACTTGGGACTAATGTTTCATGCCTCCGATCTCTGTTTTATCATTCAGAACCTAAAGTAGTAGTTCTGACCAGAAATTATCTATGAAAGTACTTTTCAAAACAGTATAAAAAAACTGACTATGAGCAAACAACATAAATATAAGCTTTAATATTTTATTTCCACACCTTAATTGATTGTATTACATAGCTGATCACCTCTCCTCATCCTCTGGTTATGCAGACTTTACTTTGTTGCCCATAATTTTAAGGCACCATCATAGTTACACTGTGCTGCATTTCTTTGCATTTGATCAAGGTGCTTCTCTTCACCCAGTTTCCTACCACTATACAATCAAAAAGTTTTGCCCCACAATTGGCTAATTTACCCAAGAATTTAGCTTCTTCTGGGAGTGTTCCTGTCATCTTGTCTTATCAAAGTTTGATTTCTCCTTTGAGAACACTGCTTCTTCAAGATCAAGAGACACGTTTTTTACTCACTTGTTCTGTTTCACTGCTTCTAGCCCAATAGTTTCCCATTGCCTTATAGAATCTTCTGCTCCTTTGAGTCATATGGCATTCTTGTCTACCACTCCAGTGGCTTATTCTGCATCAGTAATGGTCATCACCCCAAAATGCTCTAATTCATGTGAGTATCCTATTTTCTCACTATAGTCTTCTCTATATCATCCCCTATTGCTTGCTAACCACGGCCACCATGATTGTTATCAACTTCTGGTCCATTGATACCTCTAACTTTCTCCTATCTAAGTAACTTGCTATTATCTAAGTAACTTCCTCCTATTTTTTCACTTTCCTCTCCATCCATCTTTGATTCATGAACCATTATTTCAATAACTATCTTACCAAAGACACTACCGATAAAAAGCTTATCTGTTGTATCTGCTTTCTCCTACATGTCTATATAAACCAATAGCTTCATAGAAACTAGGAAAAATCAAGGTGCTTGATCCATGTTTAATGTCTGCCTTACCCATTATATTGTTCTTGTTTTGTTTCTTGTTGCAACGCCAGTGCCTAACATGCTGTCCATCACACATTTATTAAGTAAATAAATACATTAATAGGACCAGAATTAAGACTAATTTGCAGACTTTAGAAGTAGATTTTGGATCATTAAAAATATTCTAAAAATTAGAATGTCAAAAACAGAATAGGGTTTACTGTAAATTATTAATTTATATGTCACTGAGATGTTCCAGGATAACCTAAGTAGAGTTAAGGAGAGGGCAATGGAATAACCATTTATGAAGTCCTATTCAAGTTTAGCTTCTGTTATTTAGAAATAAAAATTACATAAGGGGTAGGAAAATCATTATGGAAGGAGGAAATATGTCTGATTATACATTTACCTTTAATAAAGACTCTTCTGTTTATTTTTTATATCATATCATATTAGGGCACTTTATGTAGCAAGTGTAACTTTCATACATCATTAATTTATGTGTTCAAAAAATCATTAGTTTTCTATAACCAAATGTCCCTTCAAAAGTGAGCCTAGGTTTTACCTACTGGCAGTTAAGTTCAGGCTAGTTTCAAGTTTTCTCAATTATTTTATGGTTCAATTCACTCTATGCATCACAGCCCTCTCCCTGTGGGGTGGCATACCCATTTCCAATTGCACAAATAGTATCATGGCATCTGAAAGAGGAACTTAGTCGTTAGTGCCTGTCCATACTAGCATACACTAAAGCATAGATATCTCACCCTTGATTAATATTTCCCCTCTATGCTGGCATCTGCTGAGATGGCTTCAGTTATATCTGTCTTTTATTTGTACTTCTTCCCAACCCCTATTCCTTTCAGTGATTACATCTCAAAATTGCAATCTTTCAGGGAATATTCTCTCTCTTTCTGCTTCTGAGAGTTGATCCAATAACAAAAAATAATCTGGATGCTTCTCAATTTAGGAAATATTGAAATATTTACAAAATCATCATTCTATTTTACCCTCTAGTGTCATCTAGTGGAAAAAATGAGAATTGTGTGTTTGTACTAAAAATGTTTAGTAGTGGCTAATCCTTTTATCTTATTTGTAAATTATTCATGATAAATGTACATATTACTTTTTAAACAGAGAGAAATAAACCAAACTGAAGAATGTGTATAAAGATTAACATGTTACCTATTTACATCAGTTTTGTTTCCATTAGAATTTTCATCAACCATTAAACTGAAACTGCATTTCATGATTTATAGTGTTCTCTTCATAATTAAATTGTCTCTTTGACTTTATGAGTAGACAAGAGTAATACACTATAAGCAATAATGGCTACAATTATTGAGTATTTATAATAAATCATTTTATTTACTCTTGTAAGGTAATAATACCACATGAAACCAAAGCTCTAAAGTAGGAAGTTGCCATTAAAACATTTGAATCTCCATCTTCTTGGCTCCAAAACAGATACTCTTAACCAATGTGCTATGTTCATTCCTTTCTTTATGGTGTAAGGTTAGGGAAACAGAATAGAAGAAAATATCAGTCTTTATGAGAATGAGGTAGTAGATTGAAAAATGACATTAGAATTGTCATTTATTTTTAATATAAATTTATTTATTTTAATTGGAAGTTGATTACAATATTGTATTGGTTTAGCCATACATCAACATGAATCCACCACAGGTATACACGTGTTCCCCATCCTGAAACCCCCTCCCTCCTCCCTCCCCGTACCATCCCTCTGGGTCGTCTCAGTGCACCAGCCCCAAGCATCCAGTATCAAACTCTGGGAGTTGGTGATGGACAGGAGGCCTGGCGTGCTGTGATTCATGGGGTCGCAGAGTCGGACACGGCTGAGCGCCTGAACTGAGCGCCTGAACTGACTGAGCTCAGTTCAAGCCTGTGTTCTGCTGCCGGCCACCTGGGGGTCTTTGACAGTCTCTGAGCTACATAGCCTCATCTCTGAAATGGGAAAATGAATGGCACCTACCTCATAACTGTCTGGGGTTGAGGAATCCAGAAGCAGACCGTGAGACACGAATTCATGTGAAACTGAATTACTAGGAAGTTTTCTGGGGGAAGAGGAAAGGGTTGGGAATTACTAAGAGAATAAGAAAAGTGGAACCAGAAACAGAAGGAGCAGCAAGAGCGTGACTTCAAGCCAAGCCCCTGGGAGGGGAACTTGGCTGAGCCCCCAGAGCTGGCTGCCAGGGGCGAGGTCGCTGCAGAACTTAGACCTCGCCCAGGGGGACTCCCTGGTAAAGGGCCCCTGAGAGGCAGTTTTGCCCACAGGAGAGGGGATTTCGGCAGTTCTGATGGCAGTTCACCCACACGTCTCCACAGGTGCTGGCTCTCGGGAGGAACAGAGACCCAGGATGGTGAAGGGGTCTCAGGGATGTGCATGGGGACAACAGAGGCAGAGTTCTCCAGGCACAACCTGGCTCTGAGGAAGCACTGTTAAGTGTCAGCTCTTCCCGCCTGTTAGAAAGGGCTGCAGAGTGGGTGCTCCGGGATCATGTGGTCAGCAGCCCGCAGGGTCTTCTGAGAGCTGCCCTGTGCCTCTCTTCTGCCTCCAGCCCCAATGCAGTCCCTGTCCCTCAGCACCCAGAGTGCCCCAGGACTCTCCCTGACTGCTTGACTCAGGCAGTGGCTCCAGCCCTGCCAGGACTGGTCTGATGCGCTGATGTCGCCCCTTCTAGAAAAGTCTGCCTCTATGCCACCCCCACCTCCAGCCCCACCTGCACTGCAGCGGGGCCTGGGGACGACCGGGAGGTTGCACAGAGCCGTGGAGACCTGAGCACCAGGGAGGAGGTTGAGGCCAAGGGGCCCATCCCCGACCTGGATTGAACTTGGCTTTTCTGCCCAGCCCAGCCCACCCACTCGGCTGTGTCTACTGGACCTTTTCCGTAAGAAGTGCTCAGGGACGGCTCATGGAACTTGTGTGGGTCAGCGCATCCCAGGAACAGAGAAGCGGAGTGCCCAGGACTCCGATGGCTTTACCTGCTGATGTCAGCCTGGGTCGGCCCTGATGGAGCTTGTCTCAGTCGCTCTCCTGCACCTGTGATACCCAGGGGATGTCACCCTAAGCTGGCCTCTCCACTCTGGCCTTTGGGAGTCTAACTCCACAGGGCATGACAGGTCTGAACTCTAGTCTGACTCTTTCACCTGCTGTGTGACCTTGGAAAAGGTCACAGTGCCCCCTGTTTCTCACCAAAGTTTTATACAGGCCCACCTAAAAGCAGATGGTTTCAGCATGGTTAATCCCTGCTTGATCCATACCCCAAGAGGTGGCGTGATTTGCTTCTGCTCATGTAACAAAAGGTGAAGGTGAGAGGGCCAGGATCCACTCCCCGCAGCCTCCCATGCCCGTTTATCCGAGCACCTTGACCAGCTGTGCTGTGGTCCCTACCAGCTCCAGTCTGATTCAAAGCCTGAGCTGACCTCCCAGTGGCCAGGATGGACTGAGCCAGACACCAGAGTGGTCAGTCACTGCTCTTTAGTCAATTAGCCCCTCGTACCACATATGATGTAAGAGGTTCCGTGCTCAGATGGGCAGGATCCTGATTCACCGGGCTTAATGTCTAGTCTGCTGCAAAGCTGCCCCCCCATCCTGAAGCTCGGGGGACCTGCAGACCCTAGGGGTGAAGGTGGACATAAGGTGGAGGCCCCAGAGGAGGAGGTGGCCTGAAGCGCCTGGTCCCAGGAGCAGGCAGGAGGGGCTGACGACTGGGGGGTGCAGGGTGGACATGAGGTGGAGGCCCCAGAGGAGGAGGTGGCCCGAAGCGCCTGGTCCCAGGAGCAAGCAGGAGGGGCTGACGACTGGGGGTGCAGGGGAGACAAGTCTGCTTACTCTGCCTAGGCTCGGCTGGGGGGGTGGTTTTGATCCACTGCCAAGGCCCCCCTGGCCCTCTGGCCCAGGCCTCCTGGGGCATACCGGAGAGCTCAGGAAATATGTATTGGTGACTGGATTTGTGTTGTCTAGACGCTTGGGAGTCAGATAAAGTATGAATCCTGGCTCTGCCCCTTGCTTAACTGTGCCCTTGAGCAGGAGACCTAAACCCTCGTGAGCTTCTGCTTTGGCATCTGTAGAACGTGCTGTAATGCGAGGTTAAGAGGGCTAAGCGAGAGGACAGACAGGGAATGTCGGCCTCATGCAAAGCCGGGGGAGCCCTCCATAAACGGTGGACGGTGTCTTCACAGAGGGACTCCGCGTGCGCCAGGCCAAGTAGGAAGCACAGGAGATGAACAAGGCCCCATCTCATGGTTCAGAAGTTTGCAGTTTACAAAGCCCAGTCAGGTCCTGCTCACTGGTCTCCCCTAAATCCCACGAGGCCATCCTGGGCTGAGTTGAGGCATCTCCATCTGACAAATGAAGACCCTGAGCTTAGAGATGAGACTGACCTGCCTTTCAGTGGCCCAGCCACACCCAGAACCCAGGTCTCCCAACTTTCACTCTCCTGCATGTTCCCCAACCTTCCCCCCTTTAGAACCCAGGTCCTGCCTTCTGGAAGCTCCTCATGAAAGATGCTGGGAAGGTGGAGGGCAGGGAACAGGGAGAGCTGCCAGCTCAGATGTCAGGGAGCTGAGGGTGCATACTGGTGGCTTTAGCCCAGAGTGGGTCCCTGTGACCGGTAGGCTCAGAGTGAGGGGACAGGAGAGGGTCATGGGTAAAAGTGAGCTGAGGTGAGTGCAGAGAGGGAGGAAACCAGTGGTGAGGTCCACGGGCCATTCCCTCAGTCTGAGCCAGTGGGCGCTCCCAGCCTGGCGAACCAGCAGCAGCTGGGCCCTCCTATCTGGGTCCCTTTGCAGATGGGGCTGGAATGTAAGGGACTTTAAGGAGTACCGGGTCTGTGGGAGATGGTCCTCAAGTCATGGCCTCGGCCCTTGAGGGTGTATGAGTCAGCTCCAGAAATAAGGCCGACATCTAAGCATGGGGACCTTTCATGTGAGGAGCACTTTCTAAAAGGCAGACTTAGGAGGACAAGGCTGACTTCACCACCCAGCTGATCCTCAGCGAGGAGGAGCCCACCAGCTCAAGCGGCTTGAGCCCCACAAAAGTGAGCTGGTGGGCAGGGAGTCAACAGATAGGTCTGGTCTAGACTTTTCTGGGCCCAGGACAGAAGTACAAACGGAGGCCACACAGTGTCATGTATCGGGAGGTTCCAGAACAAACCAAGAAACTACTGAGTAAGATAAGTTTCATTGTCCCACTTTGTAAAGTTATAGTTTTATATGACTGAAAGGAACCAAATTTCAAGGAGGACAATTGTTCTTACACATCCAGGTGTTGTGTTGGTGGGCTGGTGGAAATTTGGATGAATAATAAGACATATTTCATATGTTATTTATTTCATAAAATATATTTTGTTGTCTTCATGTTAGCAAGATCACTATAATTGTTATAATCAAGATTTTCATGTCATTTGAAAATTTATTGATGATAGTAATCTAAAGGATCAAAAACAAAATGCAGTTATATTTAAAGTATATAGAATTTGAATAATTTCCATAAAAAATGTAAATTAAATGTAAGAAAAGGAAATTTTATATTTTCAAATTTTATTTTATTCCTTGAAATTATCTAGGAAATTAAAACTATATGCATCATAATTAATGAATATCTAATTTAAAAAATAATTATTTAAATATATGTGATTAGTAATTAATTCAAAGTTTTGAAAATTTTATAAAAATGAAACTATTCATTTGTAATGCAACTATTCATTTTTGTGTTTAATGTCCATCTAGTTGTAAAGAATTAGTATCAGATTTCATGTTACATTAATCTGAGTAATATAAATTGTTAAATACTGTAAGATGTTTCTCAGCTGCCATGTGCATTTATTGTGAATACCACACTAATTCATGAGTACTTTTAGAACCACAAATTGCAACAGGGAGACAAGCCAAAAAAAAAAAAAAAAGAGGATGCTCAGCATTACTGGGAAATGGATATTTTGTTATGTAAGAAGTTGCGGCTCTCTGAAAGGATCAGACAAGTTTGATTTGTCTGCCCCGCCCCCACAAGCATTCTTGCCACTTAGTCCCCTTCCTCCTGCCAGTAGCATTCTCTTTCCCTCCCCTTCCCTCCCTCTACCCTACTCAACCCTGTCAGCAACTGTGCATCCCTCAGACCTTCATCTGGACAGAGTCACCTTTTGTTCTTCAAACCCAAGAAATGAAGAGTTTCTCTGGGGCCCAAGCAGTGTTAGGAGGGCAGACTAGGCTTGCGGTCCCATGGACGTTGTGTGACAGAAGCTCCTGTAAGTTCTGTGATATGTTTGTAAGCATGTGTTTATGATGTGTGGGGCTCAAGGCAACGACCCTTCTTCCTTGAGCCTTAGGTGATACAGGAGACATCTTCTTGCCGATGAGATCCCTGCCCTGTGCTAACGATAGATAAATGACAGTGCTTATTACACCACACCTGGAGCTTGAATCTAGGTATTGGCAGCCACTATTTCATCTCTTTCATATAAGCTTTTCTTCATTTATTTAAAACCTGTATTCACATCCTCCGATCCTTCATTTCATTGTAGAATCTCAGGCCATAGCGGTCTTGCAGTATAACCCTGTGATCCTCCAGGTAAGGGAACTGAGCCTCAGAGAGGCACACTGGTGTACATAATATCACACAGCAGAGAAGCTCTCTGACCGGGTTTCCCAGTGCAGACAAAGGGTGTTGCATTTGAGTTTCAGGTAAGATCTGAATAGGTGTCGCTTTGTCCCAGTCAGCTTCCCTTCCTTCATCAGACTCTGCCTGGGGAGAGTCTTCCTTCATCAGCACCTGCGCCGGGGAGCTCCTGTTGGGGCATGAGGGTTCTGTTAGAAGAGCCACTTCCTGTTTGGGGCCAGGCACTTCCTTCAGGTGACTCACAGGCTCCCGCTGGCCCCGTGCTGGGAAGCCAAGGTGGGGGCGGGGATGGGCCTGGCCTGCCTCCTCCCTGGCCTGCTGGGGTGGGTGACCCTGAAATGAGGCAGTGCCACAGAATGGATGTAGAAGATGGGTGATGGAAGGGGGTGCTAGGCCGTTCTCGTGCAGCCTGGCAGGCAGGGCTCTGAGAGCGAGAGAGAACTCAGGCTACGGGGCACGAGGGCAGCCTCCACACGCAGCCTCTCCCACACGCATCAGGTGCCCGCTGCCCAGTGGGGCTGGGACCCCCACAGGGGGAACCTGGGATACTTTCCCTGCCTTGCAGGCCAGTGAGGTGTGATGGAAAGAGCAGTAGGTCGGGGGTCATGGACTTGAACATCTGAATCAACTTTCTAGTGACCTTGTCAATTCCTGGCTGCTCTCCAGGCTTCAATATCCATGTCTGTCTGATGGTGGAGGGCTTGATGGTTGTGACATGTTGTGGCAAATTGTTATTGCAGGATTTATATTTAACAGATACAGGTTTGAATCCTGCCTCCGCCCCCTTGCTGAGTGTGTCCATCTCTCAGAGCCTCCATTTTAAAATTTGAAATGATAATCATCACTTTAAGCAATTTACATAATTTAACCCTCACATCAACTCAATGGGGTAGGTTTTATTATGATGATTATTGTTTTATACATAAGGAGATTGAGGCCCAGAGAGGTTAAGTAACTTGCCCAAGGTCACACAGAAAGAGCCAAGATTTTAACTTAAGCAGTCTGACCCTAGCATGTGTGCTCTTAACAACGATGTTCTTGCTGCTTAAATTGTGGTCCCTGGACCTGCAGCATCAGTATCACCTAAGAGTTTATTTAAAAAAAAAAAAAAAGAAGTAGAATCTCAGCCCCCAGCCTAGACCTACTAAGTTGGACTGCCTTTCAACAAGATCCCTAGGTGATTTTTTTGAGAAGCCCTGCTCTATTTATATCCCTCTGTCACTTGGGCCTTAGGATCATTGTGAGAGATGAAGAAAATAAGTGTTTTATAAACTGTAAATTGCAGTGCATCCAGGGCTCTTTGAGAAACCTGGGGGCTGGAAGTGGAGGGCAGGACTCGGGGCACACCAGGAGTCCATCTCCCAGTAGCTGGATGTCATTTCAAAGCTGTCTAGGAGCCCAGTTCTGTCCCCCGACCCGTCCAAGGCTGAGTCTTGGCAGTGCTTCTAGCTGGTATGTGGCTCCAGGCTCCGAATGGGTGGGAGGAGCTCCTCATGTCGGCTTGGTATTGGGCTGGACACCAGCTTGAGCTGCCCCCGTCCTGGGTCCCACTCTGGCTCTGACTGGGTGACATAGGCTGACCTCTGGCCCCACCAGCCTCAGTGTCGCCTACTGGGCAATGCGGCAGCATCCTCCAAAGCCTGCAGTGCTGACCCAGCACCCCTTCTCCTCGCTCCATGGCCTGTCACTACCAAGTCATCTCCCTTCCCAGTTCCTGGGCAGGAGGGCTGAAGGAGCTGGCGATGGGGGAAGCGGTGCATGAGTCAGAAGTCAGCCGCATAATTGCGGTGCTTCAGATCCCGCCTCCAGCCCACCCAGCCCTCCCTCAGCGGCTGCCTTAGAACAGCTGGTTTAGCGTCTACCTCCAAAGAAGCAGGTCTCAGGGCAGCACGAAAGGGCCTCTGCCTCCCAGGAGCCAGGCAACCGCACGTTTCACCCCGGGGTGGCTGGGNGCTTCAGATCCCGCCTCCAGCCCACCCAGCCCTCCCTCAGCGGCTGCCTTAGAACAGCTGGTTTAGCGTCTACCTCCAAAGAAGCAGGTCTCAGGGCAGCACGAAAGGGCCTCTGCCTCCCAGGAGCCAGGCAACCGCACGTTTCACCCCGGGGTGGCTGGGCCTTAGATCATGTTTCTGTGGGTCCTGGTAGGGGCAAGAGTGGTTCCGGGAGCAGGCTGTAGTGGGTTAGGGCCGGTTTGTGGGCAGCATGTGTGGAGGTGCTTGTGTGGGATCTCACAGTCCACCACCAGATCACGCGGGCTCCCCCACCCACTTGGCGGCTTCCCTAGAATGGGAATTGGATGCAGCCCATCCCTGGTCCCCATACCCAGCACAGGGTGGGCGCAGGGTGGGGGCTCACTAAGGGCCAGTGGGAGGGGAGAGGCAGCATGGACATATGCGTGATCTGACTGGGTTTGTCCCCTCAGCTCTCCCACTGAAGTGACATCACCACCTCCATGGACAAGATCTCCCTCCCCCAGGAGCCCAGCTCATAGCCGCTGGTACCTTCTTCCAGGTAAAGGAAAAAGCAAAGAAGGAGGCAGGCAGAAAGGAGTTGGAGGCAAGCTTCAGAGAACAGCCCACTGGGTTCCAGAATGATGTTCACTCTCACGGGAGTGGTGAGCTGCAGTTCATGGGAAAAGAGGAAATAAGAATTATTATTCCATTTTATAGGCAAGAAAGAAAAAAATAATATTCTGAGTAGAGTTATCTGTTGCTCTCTGCAGTGGACTAGATACTTACCTAAAGCACCATATAGGTATTAGCTCATTTAATCCTCACAAGAGCCCCTGAGGCTGGTGCTGTTATCTCCATTTCACAGATAAGGAGGCTGAGGTGTGAGGCATTAAGAAACCTGCTGAGTTAGTAAGTGGTAGAACTGGGTTCCAAACTCAGCAGGCTGGCTCTGGGTGCACATTCCTAACCCTTATGATTTACTGCCTCTCTAGAGCCAGGCATTAAACTGAGTTTCCTTGACTTTCAGTTTAGAGGTTTGATGGATTCCCATTTCCAGGGGAGATTTGTATTTTTAAGAACGAGTCCTGGAGAAAGTGATGCGTCAGCCAAAGGAATGAATGGTAAATGGTGGAACTGGAGGCCTGAATCATGGAAGGAGCATGAACCATCAGGGTTTCCTGGGCCAGCCAACCCCTAGGGCTTTCCTCCTCAGCGTTTGAGCAAGGTCAGAAAGGAAACCTGGCTGTCTGAAAGAGGGGAAGAGAAGCTTAGGCCCCAGGTCCTCAGACTTGCCTGGAAGTAGCGCAGTTTGTGCTCCTCTTGGAGAGCTGTGATGAGGAGAGATGCAGGTGGCAGAGAGGAAATCAGTATTCTGTGCTAAGTCTGAGGTTGTCTTGTACTAGACCTGGAACACATAGCAGAGGGTTCAGAAAAAAAACTGTGGGAGAAAATACTTGAGACTTTTTTTAGTAACTTAATTTTTTCTGTAAATAGGGAAAAGGCTAATTATTATTCAGAGGCAGAACTGGGAGCAGGCTCAGAAGTGGCTCTGCGGTTGGGTGGTTAGGAGGCTCCGATATGCTCCTTCGTGCCTTCGTTTGCACATTTAACCAGTGCAAACGGGAGCTTCCTTGGTGCTGACCTCGTGCAAGAACACGGGTCTGCTGCGCAGTGATTCCTCTAGCAGGGACGGGGGCCTGGGGAAGCTCGTGTCCCTGTCTCCTGCAGGGTCACAGATATCATCTGCAGACTCTTCAGGAAAGCTGGGCCAGATGGATGAGAAATCTCCACCTGGGGAGGCTCTCGGCCTGGCGGGCCAGGGAGCCATGGGAACAGATAGTTACCATGCACAGAGGCCTGTGATCATGTCTCAAGAGCTCTGCCTGGTGAGGGGAGGACAACGGAGGGAGCCGTGGGCTTCTGCAGCGGGGATCAGACCAGGCTTTGTCCAGGGTGCATTTGTTAAGATAGACGGAATTGGTGGCGAGGGTGGGAGGGCACTCCTGGCCGAGGGCCCAGCACCAGCAAAGGCCTGGGGGAGCAGGGAAGACTGCAAGGTGCTGTGTTGCTTGGAGCACAGTCCTGTGAGGAGGCGCAGGGGCAGGTGAGGCGAGACAGGTAGGTGTGAGGGGAAAGAAGCAAGAGAGATTCCTAAAATGGCAGGACTTGCTTCTCCTCCCATCCCCAGGGCCTGCTTCGGAAGCCTGTTTGTATAAAACTCTGCTATTTTGCATAAATAAATAAAATAAATCATTGCTCACCATTCCCTCAGGGAGCAAAAACTGGGCAGAGACAAGTTTGCTCAGGGCCTGTCTCTGCCAGACTCCGCTTCCGCCTGCCCTCCTCCTGTTCAGGGCTCCCTCCTTCCAGAGACTCAGGGAGAGGCATCGGAAAAAACCAGCCTGGTTCCTGTGACTGAATCACTGGGCGCCTGGGAGGGACTGGGGCGTGCACCGGGGAGGGAGGAGAGACTAGGGAAGTCTCTCGCCTCACCAGGCCCCAGGCTGGCCCATGCTCACTCTCCCTGCTCCTCGGGAACCTGTCACTGCTGCTGGGGGAGGGGGTGGCTGGGAGCAGGCGGCCCCTCTTAAGAGGGCCTACCTTCTGTTCTGGTTTAAAGAGGAACCTGTCGGCCCTCCAGGGAGGGAGGGGCCTGTCTAGAGGCGTAAACAAGCCTATGCAGGCCAGTCTGCTGGGGAACCACCACCAGCTGTACAGGGTATTTCTACAGGGACGGAAGGCCAGAGGGAATAGCTCCAGGTCTTCCCTGGTGCTGACATTTGATGGCTGTCACAGTCTGAAATCCAGGGCTAGTTTTGAGATCCCTGTTGGATTGCACCAGGATTCTGTGATTGTACAAGCCTTGGGGTAGGCGATTCTAAGACTCTGGTTAGAGAGTATGTGGGCTGTTCCTGGTGACTGCTCAGCCCAGCCCACAGCCCTGACTTGGGGAAAGAGAGACCCAAGGAGAGGGTCCTTTCTGTGCCAAGGGAACCCAAGGGTCCTAGGCAAGGTCCTGAGCTTGGCCCCCATTCAGCTACCCTAAGCTTTCCTCCCAAAGAATGAACTCCCATGACAGGGGGCTGCTGGCCCACCAGGCCCCAAGCATGCAAGTCAGTCCCCCAAGGGCCTCAACCAAGGATGCAGCTCAGCAAACCTGTTCTACCCTCTAGCAGCCTCAACTTCCTCGTCCATAAAATGGGGATGTGGTACTTGCCCATGGAGTTGGGGCCATGCTTCAGTGAGACGATGTGTGTGGAGACTTTGTACATGGGAAAATGCTGTGCGCGTGGCTATAATCGTAGCTGCTGTTGCTCGGATGAGGTTGTCTCCTTGAAAGGAGGAGCCGCCTGATTCTCTGCACATCTCTCTTGGGTCCCAGCATTGCAGAGGCTTCTGAAACATTTACCTCATGAGCTAGAGAGCCTTGGGTATGGAACGGATGATTCCAGAGGCTGTGGTTCCGAGGAAGGAGGAGAAGCAGGGAGCACTCCCTACAGGAGGGGCAGAAGCACCCACATTTGGGGTGAAGCCAGCCTGCTGGGAATTCCCCTGGAGGAAGAGCCATCAGAAACTTCTGGGACAAAGTGTTGGGTAAACAGGAGGGCCTGGCACCACAGTGAAAAGAGATTAGTAGTGGCCCTAAGTAGGGCGCGGTTGATTCTTTGATGGCTCCTGTTGAGCCCCAGCCTAAACCACCAGTAGCTTTTCCCCCAGAGAATGAGTGGCCGTGACGGGGGTGGAGTCGGGGGGAGTATGCTGGCCCACCAGGCCTCCTTCCCAGGCCCTCCTGCCCCCGCCCCTCCCCACTGGGAGCTGCTTCAGTGACAGACTTCCTTCCTGCCCTCTGTCTGCCTCTTTGCTGATTTCATTAGAATCTAGGGCTTTCTCTGAGGCCCAGAGAAATAGAGTGACTTGCCCAGGGCCACACAGTGAGATTGGCAGCCCACATCTCTCAGTTTAAGCCATCTGACGAGGCCCAGGCAATGGGAAAGATAGTGACTTTGAGCATTCCTCAAAAGCTAAGCACAGGAGAGCAGTGGGGAGGAGCCTGGAATCTGCTTGGCACCCCCATCTCCAGCCACAGCTCTTTGGCCAGGGACTTATTCTGTGGGTTTGGTGGGTTGTTTGGAGAAACAGCTCAGATGCTGAGCTCTCTGGGGATGCCTTGCTGCTGCCCCACTAGGGCCCCAGTGGCCTGGGAGGCTACTGTTGGCAGCAGACCCCACAGTCACCACCAGATGGAACCGACATGGGGCTTAACTTCCTGCTGGAGCCCTCAGTCCTGGGAGAGGCCCTGCTCACCCTCCCTGCCACCATGCTTTCCCTATGCTGTCCGCCTAGCAAGACCCCTCTTGTGCTAGAAGTCATCCCTTATTTCTGAGTTCTAGTGACATCCACCCTCTCCAGGAAGCTGCCCTGCAGTGCTACTGGAGGAAGCACAAGAGTTGGGGGTCCAGAAGAGACCCTGACCTGGCAGGGCTGGGTTCCTGGAGGAGGGGCTGCTGCACTGAGATGAGTAGATGGACGGAGTGGCCCTGACCTAAGGTGGCTTCCCAGGTGCAGCTGCATTGGGAACAGGGTATGGGCATGCAGCGAGGAAGGGCCACAGGGAGGCCCTGGTCTTGCTCCAGGGCCATGTTCCCCAAGCACTGTCGGGAGGAGTCCCCACTGCCTTGTGCCGTTTACCCTTTGGGTTTCACTCTAAGTCAGGTGTGGAGTCGTCACTGTGAGTTATCCAGGCCATGACTATCTATACCTGGGTTCCCTGTTGAAGATGGCGGCGGCCCCTGGGCAGAGATGGGGCCCAGGATGACCAGGCTTCTCCCCTTGTCACAGGCCTGCCTGCAGCTTTCATCCTGATCTTGACTGCTCCAGTCAGGGGCGGGCTCCTGACTTCCAACCGTGGTTCCTGGGGTTGGAGGAGGCTGTTCCCCATCAGACCAGACAAGGAAGGACGGGGGAATTTGTCCTTGCATCCTCCTGGAGCAACCCCATCTCTGCTTATCTCCTGAGAATGAGGAGAGAGCAGGTGGTTAAAAGGTTTTAGAAGCTGAGTGTTAAAAAGTCCCCTAGAGATCATCGGATGTGGTTTAGACCCTCCCCTGATACAGACAGGAAAGCTGAGGCCAGAGGCTCGTGGAGGTCACCCAGCCTGCTGGTGCCTGAGCTTGGTCTCCGCCCACCAGCCCTGGGGCTGGGCTGGGGGGTCGACACTCAGCGAGGGCGGCCACAGCCAGGGAGAAGTGGGGGCGGTCCCTCCTCCATGTGTATGCCCTGCCTCCTTCCCTGGGGGCTGCAAGGCCGCTGGAGGGGGACGTCAGGTCTCTGCCTCCCCCAGCCCTGAGCCCATGGTGGGGGCGGGGTGGGGGAGTCCCCTCTCCTCCCCAGAGTTCTTGGCCCCACTCTGTGCCCCTGCTGCCCTGGTGCCAACCAAAACATTGAACTTGGCCTTTTGAGGTGCAGTTTTCAGTGACACATGCTGTGGCTGTCATAGACATAGAGGGCGGTAGAAATAAGGACAGACAGACCCTCTAGGGCTGGTGCCTTGGAAAGACTGGGCTTTAGACTTGGCAGCCCTGGCTGCAAATGCTGTCTTCTCCACCGTTAGCTGTTTGGTCTTGGCTGAATCATGTCATCTCTTAGGACTAGATTTATTGATCTAGCTATCTATCGATCAATCGATATAGATATTTAAATTAAATGCATATATGTTTAATTATTGGACTTCCCCTGTGGCTCAGCGGTAAAGAATCTCTCTGCAATGCAGGAGGCACAGGAGACGTGGGTTCGATCCCTAGGTTGGGAAGATCCCCTGGAGAAGGGCAGGGCAACCCACACCAGTCTTCTTGCCTGGTGGGCTACAGTCTATAGGGTTGCTAAGAGTCACACAAGACTGAAGCAACTTAGCATGTATACATACTTAATTATTAGATGATGTTTTTGGTGAGAGTTTTAAATTTCTTATTTATTTTTTTAAACTTATTTCATATCTATTAGGATTTTCTAGTCAGGAATACTGGAGCGAATTGCCATTTCCTTCTCAGGGGATCTTACTGACCCAGGGATTGAACCCAGGTCTCCCATATTGCAGCCAGACTCTACCATCTGAGCCACCCGGGAATCCCTGGTGAGAGNAATTTCTTATTTATTTTTTTAAACTTATTTCATATCTATTAGGATTTTCTAGTCAGGAATACTGGAGCGAATTGCCATTTCCTTCTCAGGGGATCTTACTGACCCAGGGATTGAACCCAGGTCTCCCATATTGCAGCCAGACTCTACCATCTGAGCCACCCGGGAATCCCTGGTGAGAGTTTTAAAAAATCGATTAGAAAATGCAGAGTTCCTACGTACCCTCTTTCCCCTACCCCACAGTCTTCCCTGTATTAATATCTTAGGGAGGTTCACTTGCTATAACTGATGAGTCAATGTTGATACCATATTATTAACCGAAGTCCACTGTCTACATTAGGGTTCACGCTTTGTGTTATATATTCTATGTGGTTTGACAATTGTGTAAGGACATGTATCCATCGTTATAGCTTCATACAAAATAGTTTCACTGCTCTAAAAATCTACCTGCGCACTGCACTTCCAACCCTTGGCAGCCGCTAATCCACTTCCCACTTCCGTGGCTTTGCCTTTCCCTGAATCCCTGAATGCCATATGGTTGAAATCATACCGTATGTGGCCTTCTCTCACTGACTTTTGCCACCGAGCAATGTGCGTTTAAGGCCCCTTCATGTATTTTTATGGCTTGGTAGCGCATTTCTTTTTGTGAAAAGTGAAAGTGCTCAGTCACGTCTGACTCTTTTGGACCCTATAAACTATAGCCTGCCAGGCTCCTCTGTCCATGGAATTCTCCAGGCAAGAATACTGGAGATCTTCCCAACCCAGGGATCAAACCCGGGTCTCCCGCATTTATTTTTACTGCTGGGGCTCCAAAATCACTGCAGATGGTGACTGCAGCCATGAAAGTAAAAGACGCTTACTCCTTGGAAGAAAAGTTATGACCAACCTAGACAGCATATTCAAAAGCAGAGACATTACTTTGCCAACAAAGGTCCATCTAGTCAAGGCTATGGTTTTTCCTGTGGTCATGTATGGATGTGAGAGTTGGACTGTGAAGAAAGCTGAGCGCCGAAGAATTGATACTTTTGAACTGTGGTGTTGGAGAAGACTCTTGAGAGTCCCTTGGACTGTGAGGAGATCCAACCAGTCCATCCCAAAGGAGATCAGCCCTGGGGGTTCTTTGGAAGGAATGATGCTAAAGCTGAAACTCCAGTACTTTGGCCACCTCATGCGAAGAGCTGACTCATTGGGAAAGACCCTGATGCTGGAAGGGATTGGGGGCAGGAGGAGAAGGGGATGACAGAGGATGAGATGGCTGGATGGCATCACTGACTCGATGGACGTGAGTCTGAGTGAACTCTGGGACTTGGTGACGGACAGGGAGGCCTGGCGTGCTGTGATTCATGGGGTTGCAAAGAGTGGACACGACTGAGCGACTGAACTGAACTGAACTGAATATTTCATTATCCGGATGAACCCTATTCCTCCATTCACCTGGAACCCATATTTCTGACCTGTAAAAGAAGACTGTCAAGCTCTACTTTGGACAATTGTCATCAGAAGATGACACGGGTACAGTGCTCAGCATGGTGCGCTGCAAGCCACCCCCTCTACCTTCCATCACTGGCTCCTTTCACTTTGGCATGATGTTGTCAAGATTCAGTCACACTGAATTAATGGCATGTATCATGTCTTATTCCTTCTTATTGTGACCTTGGGTCCTTTTCGTGCTGTTCTGTCTAGTGCCCATTCCTCAGATAGGTAAAATAAGTCTCCAAGGTCACCCAGCAACTCAGTAGAAGGAGACCAGGCTGATAGCCAGGCACTGACACCGGGCTTGAGACTCTTTCCACTGTCAGGAGAGTGTGCAGACCTGGGACCTGAGGCAGCAGGATCTGGGGGCAGTGAGGGCCTGGCAGCCAGCCAGTTGAGGGGAGGGATGAAGAGCCAAGGAGTGGGTGAGGTGCATTCCCAGGGTATAGGGGTGGGCGAGGCCCCTGGAGGTATGCCTACGCCCAGCATCCTTCACCCACTCCGTAGCAGACACTCACTCTGTCTCCCTCCTGACTCCCTTCCCTGTGCAAACAGGATGCTGTGGAAGTTCAGGTTGAGAGGTGAGGGCTTTCTCTTGTCCCAGAGCCAGCAGGGCTCCAGGCTGGAGATTTCTTTGGAACTTGGCTGATGGCAGCAGCCCTGGGAGGTGACTTGGAGAACCAAAAGATGGGAAGTGGTGCCATTAGTCTGGGCAGGAGTGGGACAAGTGCGGAGAATCTGGTCTCTGGGGACTTGTCCCAGCCACTCAGGGTCTGGGCAGCATGTATCTGTTAGCAGAACTTTCAGGCCTTTTCAGAAGTACAGTCCAGGAAGCCCCCTGTGCTAGCCACTGGGGAAATGGGAGTAGCTCAGGTTGTTCCCTGGGGGAGGCAGGCGTGTCTGTGCTCCCACAGGCAGCCCAGGGGGGAAGAGGGACTCCTGGAGCCCTCTCACCCAACCTGGGTCTCAGAGAAGCCTCCCCAGAGGAGGTAACATCTGAGCGGAGACTCGAAGCGTCAGGAGGCATTAGCCAGATGAAGGGACAGCAAGTTCTGGAGTGGTGAGGCTGGAGGAGCCAGATCCTGGTCATTTGTCTTTTAGGAAGCTGTCTGGCTGCAGGTGAGAGTTCAGATTGGCCAGGCGAGGCCTACCGCAGGGATTCCCCACCCAGGGGAGAGCTGAGACCTGGGCAGCAGCCAAAGGGCTGGTGAGAAAAAGGCCTTGAGGAATGTTACAGACATGTTAGGGGTGGTGAGGTGGTCACTATGCCAGTGTGGGTCTGGGTGGCCCCCCTGGAGAGAACAAGGAGCCACTGGCGATCTTGATGGCCCCAGGAAAGTGTGTAAAGGAAAAAGAGATACCCCTGCAGTTATGAACAGAATGAAAATTCATGCCAGGTGGGGCGTGAGAGGGGAACAGTTCCAAGAGCCCCGGTCAGCCAAGTCCTGGGCCGAGACCTTGGTGCAGGCAGTTCTATTTCCCTCTTTTCCAGACTTGAAATGGAAATTCCATTCCTGGGTGAGCCTCCCCAGAGGAGGTAACATCTGAGCGGAGACTCGAAGCGTCAGGAGGCATTAGCCAGATGAAGGGATAGCAAGCTCTGGAGTGGTGAGGCTGGAGGAACCAGATCCTTGTCATTTGTCTTTTAGGAAGCTGTCTGGCTGCAGGTGAGAGCTCAGATTGGCCAGGCCAGGCCTACCGCAGGGATTCCCCACCCAGGGGAGAGCTGAGACCTGGGCAGCGGCCAAAGGGCTGGTGAGAAAAAGGCCTTGAGGGATAGCAAGCTCTGGAGTGGTGAGGCTGGAGGAACCAGATCCTTGTCATTTGTCTTTTAGGAAGCTGTCTGGCTGCAGGTGAGAGCTCAGATTGGCCAGGCCAGGCCTACCGCAGGGATTCCCCACCCAGGGGAGAGCTGAGACCTGGGCAGCGGCCAAAGGGCTGGTGAGAAAAAGGCCTTGAGGGATGTTACAGACATGTTAGGGGTGGTGAGGTGGTCACTATGCCAGTGTGGGTCTGGGTGGCCCCCCTGGAGAGAGCAAGGAGCCACTGGCGATCTTGATGACCCCAGGAAAGTGTGTAAAGGAAAAAGAGATACCCCTGCAGTTATGAATAGAATGAAAATTCATGGCAGGTGGGGCGTGAGAGGGGAACAGTTCCAAGAGCCCCGGTCAGCCAAGTCCTGGGCTGAGACCTTGGTGCAGGCAGTTCTATTTCCCTCTTTTCCAGACTTGAAATGGAAATTCCATTCCTGGGTGGNTTCTTGCCTGGAATTCCATGGATAGAGAGCCTGGTGGACTACAGTTCATAAGGTCACAAAATAGCTGGATACGACTTAGTGACTGCACCACCACCATCTGTGCAATAGGTAGATTTCTGCTCACCACCCTGCTTCTTCTTATCAGTGGAATGTTAGTCTTACAGCTTCCCTTTACTTGCTGGTGGCTGCTGTCAGGACAGTGTGAATAATCATCAGTAAAATAAGCCTGAGTACCCCGCCCCCCCAAATGTTCACAGGGAAATCCTCATAAATAAGTTCCTGTTGAGGAAAAAAACAATAAAACAACAGAAATCAGTACCATGGGACTCTAAGCCACCTGTTAATTCAACCTATCTAAAGACTTCAGGGGCCTCCCTGATAGTTCAGTTGGTAAAGAATCCACCTGCAATGCAGGAGAACCTGGTTCAATTCCTGGGTCAGGAAGAGCCACGGGAAAAGGGATAGGCTACGCACTCCAGTATTCTTGGGCTTCCCTTGTGGTTCAGCTGGTGAAGAATATTCCCACAATGTGGGAGACCCAGGTTTGATCCCTGGATTGGGAAGATCCCCTGGAGAGGGGAATGGCTACCCACTCCAGTATTCTGGCCTGGAGAAAAGGTACCTGAGAGGAGGCTGGTGGGCTGTACAGTCCACGGGGCCATGAATAGTTGGACATGACTAAGTGACTCACACTTTCACTTATAGTTTTCTAGCCCTCGAGTTAAAGCCAGACTGCCAGACTCTGCTGTGTGACCTTTGGCAAATGGCTAGACCTTCCTGTGCTTGAGAATTCTCCCCTGTAAAATGGGGATGACAATGACCGTACTTTGAGAATGTAAAATCGTACAGCAGCTTTGAAAAACAGCTGTTGGCAGTTCTTCAAAAAGTTAAACACAGAGTTATCATATGACCTAGCTACCCCATCCCGAAGTATGTATTCAAGAGAAATAAAAATATACATCGACACAAAAGTNTGTAAAATGGGGATGACAATGACCGTACTTTGAGAATGTAAAATCGTACAGCAGCTTTGAAAAACAGCTGTTGGCAGTTCTTCAAAAAGTTAAACACAGAGTTATCATATGACCTAGCTACCCCATCCCGAAGTATGTATTCAAGAGAAATAAAAATATACATCGACACAAAAGTGTGTTCATAGCAGAGTTTTCATGACAAGCAAAAAGTGGTAACAACCCAAATGTCTATCAGCTGATGAATGGATATAGCGGAACAACTAAATAGTTCTCAGTCATAAGAAATGCAGTACTGATTCATGCTATAACGTGGATGAGCCTTGAAACATTAAGGAAAAAAGCAAAACATACAAGGCCATATATCGTATGATTCCGTTTATGTGAAATGTCCAGAATGGGCAAGTCCAAGGAGACAGAAAGTAGGTTAGGTCGCCAGGGTGTGGTAGTAGGAGAGTGCCGACTAATGGGTTAGGGGATTTCTGTTGGTTGGTTAGGTCATGGGTGGGTGGCAGGGGATTGCAAAGGATGGGCCTCTGACTCCAAGTGAGACAAGGGCCCACCTGGGCTCTGAGCGGAGGCTGACCCTCCCTGACCCAGGCTACAGAGACACTTGGTGTGTGCGGACTGAGTCCCCAGCCCTGCCCAGCCTCACAGACCTGTGCTTCCTCCCACAGGACCAGCTGGGGGCCTCCATGGGCGCCTGAAGGCAGGGCGCCAGGGCCGCGGGCACGAGCATGGTGAGACACCAGCCCCTGCAGTACTACGAGCCACAGCTCTGCCTCTCCTGCCTCACGGGCATCTACGGCTGCCGCTGGAAGCGCTACCAGCGTTCTCATGATGACACCACTCCGGTGAGCTGTGCTGCGGCAGGCGCCCAAGGGCAAGGATGGGGTGGGGCGGGGGCCTCGGCTCCACCACTCTGCTGTGTGGCCTTCTGGTTTTAGTTTCTCCTCCTGTAAAGTGGGCCTGTGGAAATTCCCAAATCTATGAGTGGGTGGGCAAGGCAGTAGGCCATGCTGCCATGGGTGAAGCTAGTTGTTGACGCCCCACCCCTGACAGTGTTGGGGCTGGGTTGCTCGTGGAGCCCTGGGCAGGGTGGGCTGCTCCAAGAGGGAGGTGTCCCCCCTAGGTGAGCAGAAGTTCTCAGCTTCCTGGCGGATCCCAACGGGCAGGCAAGCAGGCAGGTGGCCAGAGGGAAGGGTAGGGAGATGGGCCAGGCCATCAGGAGCCTGGGAGCTGGCAGGGCCCAGTCACCTGAGCCACACACGCCTGCCAGGGCTGGCAGCAGGTGCTCAGACGGATACAGAAAGCCTCCTTCAGTGTTCCGCTCCCCAGGCCAGACCCCACACTGCACTTCCGTCCCTGGGGCGCCATCAGCCAGTGGATCTAGTTTCTTCTCTGAAGGAACCCAATTCCTTCAGGAGGGAACAGAGAGAGAGATAAACGGTGTTTATCTAAGAGCTTTGCTGCCTGAAAAACAACTTTCTCCTCCCTCCTGCTTGTCTGAACAAAGAGGCCAGCCTCCAAAATCAGCCAGTCCCAAAACAGGCTGGAGTGACCGGTGGGAGGTCAGAGGCCAAGCATCGCTGGGCTACCTGCATGTGGAGGTTGGAGAAGCTTGTCCGCCTGTGTGCCTTTCTTCCCTGCCTGTGACGGTAGGGACGAGGGGACAGAGTGCTAGACTCACCCAGGAACCTGGGCTCATCACCCTCAAATGGTGAGAAGCAGGTACCACCTGGTGGGCACCTGGCCTGATTCACTGCCATGTCCCCACTCAAGCACACAGGAGACAGTGCACCCAACTGAGGCAAGGGAGAGGATGGCCCTGCCCAGGGCAGCCTGACCGTCTTCTCTGCTTTGCTCTGAGCTCTGTTCTTCCTGAGACAGCAGGGCCTCCACGTGTCAGGAAGGCAGGAGCTGGCAGTTCGCTGGCACCCAGGTGTGTCTGTCTATGTGCCAGGTGCTAAGCTGAGCTTGAACACGCAGCCACCCCTGTTGCTCCCAAGCCCATGAGCTAGATGTCATCGCTACCACTTCCCACCTGGGGCAACAGCCAGGGACGTCGTGACCAGGCCAAGGTCGCAGAGCTGGTGAGGGGCAGAGCTCAGATCTGGTCCGCATGGCATGGGTCGAGCACTCTCAGTGGGGCTGGGGTGGAGTGGGAAGACAGCTGAGGCTGAGGAAGGGAGGAGAAGGATGGCTGGCCTCCTAAGAAGGAAGCACTTGGCCATCAGACACTGGAGGAAGCCGCTCTCCTGGGGGACCTCACACCTCTTGGTGGGCCCAGGCCCAGCCAGTCATAGGCTGTGTGGAGTCAGGAAGTGATGGGTCTTGGCTGGGGCTAGCACAGGGCCCAGACTGGGGGAAGTGGTGGGTGAGGCCAGTTTTGAGCTGACTGGGGGCCCAAGCGGTGTAGGTTCCATAGATGCCAAGGCCTGGGTGCCAGGTATGGGGCAATGGCAGGAGGCTGCAGGCCAGGAGCCAGCAGGCCAGGAGCCAGCTTGGCGGCGAGAGGGGAGAGGGTTTGCAGCAGTTTCAGGTAGCAGGGCCTCTGCAAAAAGGGCTGAGCTCACCTCAGGCAACCCGCGCCTCCCCACCCACCCCACCCCTCCCCAGTCAGCTCCTGCTTCCCCACCCACTTCCTGGGTTCCCACCTCAGCCCACTCTCTTCTCTCAGCCAGATGTGTATAAGAGACAGGATCTGGTCCTCCTCTTTGATGTTAATGGTTCGGATCATTTGGTGGAGAAACTT
>SJYX01017437.1:83052-117524 GCA_006410675.1 Oreotragus oreotragus
CCTAAGTTTTGTTGAACAGCTGGAGGCCCAGAGTGAGCCCTGGGAGTGCAGGCTAAGGGGTGAAGGAGAACCCCTGGGGTCTAGGGGGTGGAGGAGAGGCCTCGGCCAGCGGAAGGGGGGTCCAGCTTCGGGCCTCATCCCCACCTTCCCCTCCTCCTTTGGGCACCCCTTACCACCCCCCATCCCTGTTTCCCCCTCAGGATCTCTTGGGGGAGCCTCTTGTGTCTCCAAGTCAGGGAAACCTAGTAGGGTCAGGTTCCTTGGTGGAGCTGGACCTCTCGGGCCTCATCTGTGAGATGAAGTGACAGACAGGTGGTGAGTCACGGAAGCCCTCATCCTCAGGCTGGGAATGAAGTGTGAGAGTAACACTTAATATTTGTCGAGCACGTGTTGTGTGCAAGGAGCGGATGACTTCTTACAGGCACGGCCCTGTTGATTGTGGGGCATGGCAAACACCCCGTGGGGCATGTTTGATTGTTGTGCCCTGATTATGGATGGAGAAATCAAGGCTTGAAGACCTGACCCACCTGCAGTCCATGATAGATTTGCAGCAAGAGTCTCAAGAAGTTGGAGGCTGCCAGGAAGACAGGCATGTTTTGAGTCTGGGTGTGTTTAAAGGAGAGCTGGCAAGGATGTTATAGCCAAACGCTTCGGGAAACAAACTCACTCAGAAGGACGACGTGGATAGTGGAGAGCAGTTTATTACACCAGCGGGTCCAAGGCAGAGTTTCCTCTTTAGCCAGGGACCCCAACCAACTTTTGTTGAGAACCTTATATGCCTTTAAGTGTACTTCTCAAGCCCACATCGCCAGATTCCTTAAACCTAGCTTGGAAAGTGTTAAAGGGAGATACAATCAGGTTACAGCCATGATTCATAATCAGAAGGGTCAGCTGATACATTGTAGCCTACACCAATGGGTGCCATAAAGATTACAAAGGTGATTGACTACATAGGGGATTATTACATTCTTTTTGGCGACGGGAAATCTTGGTATGGAATCTGGTGTTTATCAGTCCAGGAGGCCAGTTCGGCCGTAGGTATGTTGTCCCCATGGCTCCCAGGCACCTGGTCCAAAGCTCACTGAAAGTGCAAGATGGAGTTTCCTTCTTTTTCAAGATGGAGTCAGCTCGGCCTGTTCCTTCCCTCCCGCAAGGAGAAAAAGAGGAATGGAGAGGACTTGGGAGGCTGCCTGATAGAAAGAGCACAGGACCAGGAGCATCTGGGATGAGCTGATGAGTGGCTGGAGTGCCGGACTGGGCAGCTTCCGTGCTTCCCCAGTTAAGAGCTGACCCTGCAGGCTTGGGGTAGATCCTGGAGATCGAGGGGGGGCTGGGAGCCTGGGAAGGCCGCCCCTCCTCTCCATCCAGGCTGATCTTCCTTCCTGCCCCTCTTCCACACTCCCACCCCCTCCAGCTCTCCCCCCAGGACACACACTTGACAAATAAGGAAACAGGAAGCTGAGGACCAGAGAGGTGAAATGGCATCTTCTCCCCCCTGCCAACACGGAGGGAGTGGAGGAGCCTGGCAGCAGGAGGCCAGCTCACTCAACAGCTAGGAAGGGGAAGCAGAAGCTTTTTATAACTGGGGTAATTAATTGGTTGTTGTCTGTGACTCATTACTCTAATATTGCCAATTAAGGATGGGATAGGACAGAAGACAGTTCTCAGGCCGTCCCCACAGGGCCCCCTGAAGACTCTGCACCCGCGGGAGGCAGCACAGTGTCAAGACCAGGTTCACTGTCACAAGAGGGATATAGGTCAGAGGCCTGGAGGAACTTCCGTCTGAGACTTTGAAGGAGACAGACAGTGACAGTCGACGCTCTTGCACTTCTACATTTGCCTTTCCAAGGGTGTTTCAAGCTTTTCTGCCGTCCTCCATTGTACGGATAGGGCTCCAGGAAGAGGAAGTGATTTATTCAAGCCCAGGAGTTGAAGGCTCGGCTTGCACTGCCCTTGCTTGCTGCCCCAGTCCTGTGCCTTCTCCCCTGTTCACTCCAGTCTTGTCTGGGATGCATTGGCCAATCAATGAGCCTGTCCTGACACCTGCCCTGAGCATGTCAAACCTGGTGCCTCCCCTCCCCCGAAGGGCTCCCGGGTGGGTGGGGAGGGTGGGTGGGGNGCCTTCTCCCCTGTTCACTCCAGTCTTGTCTGGGATGCATTGGCCAATCAATGAGCCTGTCCTGACACCTGCCCTGAGCATGTCAAACCTGGTGCCTCCCCTCCCCCGAAGGGCTCCCGGGTGGGTGGGGAGGGTGGGTGGGGAGCAGACCAGAACTGGCGTCCAGACCACCCAGGGTGATCACTGTCAAGGCCCAAGGACATCCCGGGCAGGAAAGCTTGTCTGAGCTGGTGTCAGAGAGAATCAGCTGTCATGTTGTGCCAGCGTGGGGAAGGCAGGGCAGCTGCGTGTTACTGCAGCTGTGTCTTGTGTTTGGGAACTGAAAGCAATTTGGCCTAGTGCAGCTCTCGATGTGAGGAGGAGAGCCGCGTGGCCAAGGGGACCCGAGCCTGCACTACATCCTGGGAGGTGGGGGCCCAGTCGGATTCAGACTGTGCAAGGACCACTCTGGTTCCGTCATGGAGAAAGTGCTGAGGAAACTTGAGTGGAGGTGGGGAGGGCAAGGAGCCAGAGAGAAGGCTGAGGCCTCAACTAGGGGGAGGGGTCCACAAAGCAGCAGCTAAGGGAGGGATTCTAGAGACACTAGACAGTGTCATCAGCTGACTGGCTGCAAAAGAGTTTTGATGATGCCTCCCGTCATCCCATGATTTCTACCTGGCTGGATGAGGCCGTTCCTGGGGTCAGGAGTCCATGCTATGCCCAGGGGCGCATGAGAGGGGCTGCGGTCTCAGTAGAGTCCAGGAATAGTATAGTGGAGGAAGAACACAGACAAAATAAATCCCCTTCCCGGGGCCTGCCACTGCCTGCCTCTTCCGATGGGAGCCCCTCCTACCATGGCAGAAAGACACCCACTGTGGGGGAATCCATCGGCCCCCTCTCACCTGCACACCCAGGGTAGCCTTCCTCACCCACTCCAGCACTGCCCTCTGCTCCACTGTCTCCCTTGCCTGGAATGCCTTCTCTCTGGTCTCTCTCCCTCAAAGCTCATCACAAATGTCTCTTCCTCTAAGAAGTCTCCACTTCAAACAAAGGAGTCAGACCTCGTTTCCCTCACCCCTTCCCCTGGACTCCTGCAGCAGCACCCGGGGCCCTGGGCTGCCCAGGTGGGTGGTGACTTTTTCTCAGAAGAGGGCCTTGGGCACGGAGGGGGAGGATGACTGAGCTGGTGAGTTGAACAGCAAGTGAGGAAAGCAGTTAGGGTGGGCAAGCTAGATCCCCGATGAGTCCCGAGTGAGCACCCCAAGGAGCACTGGGTGGTCTGGAGAGTGTGGGCACACATTGCGTTCCAGTGCCTCTGGCTGTGGCTGGCAGGGAGCAGTGCTAACCCAGCCAAGGGACCTCCCAGGCCACGCTTGGGGCTGGGGTCAGGCTCTGCCAGTAGGTAGGAGGGGGTGAGTCTCCCAGCTCCATGCCTTCCTGTCCTATTACACCCTGTGGGCCTCTGACAGGCATACAGGGCAAGGAAGAATGGCTCTCACTCAGGAATCAAGGTGGGCTCCCTGGAGGAAGCAGCCTTGGGAATGGCTCAGGGGTGTGATTAGAGTCAGCCAGATGCACCTGGCTAAGGGGCTGTAGCCTGAACTCTACCCTGTGTTCTCCAGCGACAGAGTGAGTGACCTGAGGCAAAGGCAGACCCCTTCTGGGCCTCAGCTTGCTTGTGAATTAGGTGGAGGTACAAACCCATGCCCCACGGGTCCAGTTAGGTAACAGATACCTGAACAGGACAGACCACTGTTCCAATAGGGGAAAACGTGTCCTCCTTACCAACTTTTAGAGGGATGGCTCTTCCCTTCTCCAGTGCTTTGGGGGAAGGGACTCAGCAGGTCAGAAAGGAGCCCTCTGAGCTTCAGCTCTCCCAGGTCTAAACTGGAGATGATAAGACCCATTTAATCCTGTGAACCCTCCAGTGTTGCCATGAGGATAAGAAAATGTGCGATGATATTATTGCATCCATGAGAGAGAGAGAGAGGAGAGGCTGGCCGAGGCTGTTGCAGTGCGGGGAGCTGAGGATTTATCGCTGTAATTAAAGCCAGGCTGTCTCTGGCCTTCAGGAACCACCCCACCCCCCACCTCACACAGCGCCCCCCACCTTCCCTAAACCACACTGAAGGGGTGCCTGGGGTAGTCATGCCGCACTCCAGGGCAGACAATTAAGCTCTTGTTCATGACCTCCCTGACCATCTTGAGTGCCTAGGGAGCATGGATGGGGTGGGAAGTGATGGGCATCCGCGAGAGGCTGTGGCCACGCACCACCCTGTGGCCTCGGCAGCGCCCTCTGCCGGGCGTAGGGATAATTTCCTCCGAAGGGCCCCCAGCTCTCCTGTCTCCGCACTGACGGATGCAACCCCCAGGATGGTCTGGAGGGAGCCGGTGCTCCAGGCTGAGCCGGGTTTCATTCTCGTGCCTAATGAGCCATTCTGAGTGCTCCCCGGCAGAAGTGAGGGCAGAGGCCTAATTGCCCAGCTCTCTGTAGCCAGAAAGATAAATCCAGCCTCTTACACTGTCAGGAGCTGGCTGGGGGTGGGGATTTTAATCCTTTTCCCTTCTTCGCCCTAATGCTGCCATCCAGCTCAACCCACCCCAGGCTGCCCCCTCCCCCGAATCTCCTGCGTCAGAGCCAGAGTAATCCTGCTAGGGCTGCCCAGCTCTCTCTTCTGGGAGCTCCCCACACCCTTCCCAGCTGACATTCACCCATCTCCCCATTAGAAACTTGATGAGGATGAAATGGGCTGATGATGGGCGGAGCTGGTGTGCCTCTGGTGTAGCCTGCAGGTGGACAGACTCGGAGGAGAGGCACCCCTCAGTCGCTGTCCAGCCTCTGCACAGGGCTGCGTAGTGCTAAATTCACAGCTGGACTCTGTCTGGAAGCCGAGGCGGGACCACAGGAGTGGTACCCGGAGCAGAGCTCAGCCACGCGGAAGGAGCCGTGCCAGGCGGAACCAGCACACGGGGAACACAGACTAGAAAACCTAGAAACAGCCCACACACATCTGAGTGTGTGCTGTGTGGTAGACGATCGTGGAAATTATTGCAGAGATGACAAACCGAACAGGGACAGCTGAAGTATCCATTTGGTGAAAGTAAAATTAGATCCCTGCCTCTTACCTCAAACCAAAAGAAATTCCAGATGGATTAAAGCGTGTTTTTTTCTTTTTTTAAGCTCTTTTTTTTGTTTCTTTCTATTTAGGAAGAACATATTGAGAAAATTCAAACAACTCAGGAAGATAGAAAGTAAAAGAAATTCTCATTTTCATGCTTTAGAGGAAAGGCTTTCAAACCTCTCTCCATACACGTATACACACATACGGAGCTAAAGATGGATAGGTGAACTACAGATTTAAGTGTCAACAATGAGAAATTATCAGTGTAAAATATGAGCTAAATATATAATCACGAGCCACCTTCCCTAAATATGATACCAAAGGCAAAAGCCTATAAAGGAAAAGAGGGATAGATTTGATTGCATAAAAATTTAATTTTTTATATAAAAAGCATGAAAACCAAAATTAAAGTCAACTGATAAAATAAGAAAAAATAGATAATCTATACAAAAATTAATACTCTTAGATAGAGGAAACTTTTCGAAATTTCATTTTAATATTTAGTGATTTTTTTTCAATATTTATTTATTTGGCTGCACCAATATTTGTTTATTTATTTAGTTGCAGCACATGGTATCTTTAGTTGTCGCATGTGACCTCTTAGCTGTGGCATCTGGGATCTAGTTCCCCAACCTGGGATATAACCTGGGATATAACCTGCAATAGGAACTTGGAGTCTTAGCCACAGGACCATCAGGGAAGTCCTGACAAAGCTTTCATAAACCTGCCAGAAGCCAGTTATCCCAACAGAAGCCACGAGGATCTGTGCCTTTGCACCTTCCACACCCTCCTTACCTTGTCATTCCAAAAAGCCTGTTCCTTTCAGCTTTGCTATAAGCATCTCTTCCTCCAGGAAGCCCTCCAGACCATCCCTGCCCCCATAACTGGCAGTGTGCTCTGTAGCAGCCCATGCTTGCCCCATTCACCATACTGGTTTCTAGGACTCGAGTTGCCTCCTGGCTGGTCAGCCTTCTGTGCAGGTTGCTCAGTGTGGAGTCCAGGCTTTATCTCCCAGTGTCCAGGGCTCAGTATGTGTGCAGAATGATTGGAAGAGAGTAGTGGCTCAGATGTGAGGGAGATGCTGGAATTTAGTTTGGTGTGAGGTGTAAGATAGGAGTCTAATTATATATATATACATATATATATATATACACACACACACAAAAGGATGTCCAGATGTCCCAGTATCATCTGTTGAATTCTCCGACCTCTCTGTACTGATTTACTTGGCATTCATCCTGTGTCCATCCTTCCAGGCCATTCCCTGTCTTTGGGTCTCAGTTTCTGCTGTTCTTAATTGGACCTTTAGTGGATGAGGCAGGATGATCTCTGAAATCTTTTCTAATGCTGAAATCCCAAGGCTTCTCCTCTGGCGCTGCCGGTGACTTTCCTCCTTGGTCAGACAAGGATAATTACAGGTCCTGCTTCTTGTTGCTTTGGGATAGTTGAAGAAGCTGGAGGCACCCAGACCTGGGTGTGAATTCTGGCTCACGTTTGCCCCTTGTGACCTTGGGCAGCCCACTTCCCCTCCCCAGGCCCTGGTTTCCTCTGACTATTCCTGCAGCTTTGCAGAGCTGTGGAGAGGATGAGATGCGAGGGAGCAGGTAGAGGGCTGCTAGGAGTGCCCCACCCCCAGCTTTATGAAGTGCTCTTGCAAGGCTTTGTCTTCCAGGGCGGCCACATGGTTCTGTGAGTCCAGATGGGGCAGCTGCTGTGCCAGATCGGGGTCTTCTTCATTCATCTGTGCCGGCTTCTAGGACTGCAGCCTGCAGAACTGAGCCTGACCTCTGCGTCCCCCTGACCATGGCACCTGCCCTGGGCTGGGAAGGGGTGATCTGCTTGGCTGTAAGCAGCTGGGGAAATCTGATGTAGAGCAGGGGGCGGGGAAGACTTGATCACTGTCTTCACATAATTAAAGGGCTGTCAGACATGAAATGATAATTATAGGAACGATCGTGGATTTGGTGACTTAGAGCTTACATCTGTAGTCACATTCAGGCCTGGCAGCCCTCCCGTGAGGTAGAGGTGATGTCATCTTCAGGAATAGACGAGGAAGCTGGGGATTGAGTGAGGTTCTGAGCAATTGGCCCACAGCCACACAGCTAGCAGTAGGAGGGCGGGGAATGAAAACCCAGCTCTTGATTATATTGCCCCGTGCCCTGGTCATTTGACCCCAGTGTTCCTGCCCTTTGGCTGGACTTGTTCTGGGTGGTATCAGAGAACCGACGGCAGGGCAGCAGCCGAGGAGCAGACTTCAGGAGGGATGGAGGCAAGAAAAGCAACTCCTGACACCCTGTCATTGCCAGGCACTTCTGTCCAACACTGCTGTCCCCATTTTACAGAACAGGAAGTCGGTACTCGGGGAGGATAAAGGAGTGTCTTCTCCAAGGCCACCACTTAGTATCAGCCTGTCTGGGACTCTCACCCAGTGTTACAGGACTCTGCCCTGCCCCTGTCCGGCCACTGTCTCAGAAGGGAGAACTCTCAGCGCAGAGGAGGGCCAAGCAGCATGCAGACAGGCGTGCCCATCCCTGGAGCCGTGGGAGGCAAAGCAGGGGCGCTCCTGTCCTGGGGGCCGCAGAGGCAGTCTCTGTCCCGAGGGACACGCAGGGCATAGGAGTCCTGCCAGACAGCTCTGCCTCCCAGTGTGAGCCTGAAGTCCATGGTAGTACCAAGGGCAGGGAGGCGGCTCCCACTCAGGGACCATCCTGATGCAGATTTCAGGCTCCAGGTTCTATTTGGAGGTGCCCCAGATGCTAGGGGACGCCAGGGGTGCACCCACAGCAGTGTCTGTGTGTAGAGTTATAGCCCAGGGCACAGTCAGGCAGGCAGCACCCGGCAGCAGCATGGCCTGCACGGGCTGGGGTCTGTGGCTGCAGCGCTGTGTGACCCTGTGAGCCCAGCTGCTGATAAGCTGTTTCCGCACGCACGGTCTCCTCTGAATGCAGAAGGCTGCAGGCGGGACAGAGATAAGCAGGATGAGAAGACGTGACAACCAGCAGGAAGAATTGGTGTGCTGCTGCCAGGTGTGGGATGGAGGAGGCTGGGGGTGAGAGTGGAGGAGACAGGATGGGGCAGGGGCCTCTGGGACGCTCCCCCACAGCCACCTCTGTGCAGGGAGGGAGCCGCCTGCCAGAGCCAGAGCTCACCCATCCCCTGCCCGGCTGCTCTCAGCCACTGCCCTGTGCCTCTAGCCGGTCAGGAATCACCTGACCTTTGTCCTGCTCTCAGGCGGCTGCTTGACTCAGAAGGGAAGAGGTTGGGGTATCACAATGGGAGTTCCTTCCCTTGGACCCCAGGGGCCCCTGGGCTTGGCCTGAGGATAAACCCAGGGTTGGATGACGTCCTTGTCCACTGGTGGCCCTGAGGCCTCCCTGCATCCCCACCGCGTCCACACCATCTTCTGCTCCTCACAGCGTGTCTGAGCACCACAGTCCTCCGAGGGCTGTGGGCCAGGGTGCACAGATACCTCCGCCATCCATGCGCAAAAGGAGTCCAAACCCCAGTGAACTAACTGCCCCTTATTATGCACCTACTGTGTACCGCTTGATGTACATCACTTAACATCACCCCTCCAGAGTATGGACGCTATTCCCTTTTTACAGGGGAGGAAACCAAGGCTCAGTGGTAACTTTTACCCAAGTGGCAGAGCCAGGTCTGTCTCCCTCTTGAGCCTGGCTTCTTTCCAGGTCAAGTTGGCGGGTACCAAGAGTCTGTGCAGAAGTAGTGAAGAAAGGGAGGTCCTGGGACTTCCACGGTGGTCCAGTGGTTAAGACTGTGCTGCTAACACAGGGGTCATGGGTTTGATCCCTGGTCAGGGAACTAAGATCCCACATGCCATGCCGAAAAAGAAAAAGGAAAAAGAAAGGGAGGTCTTGGGGGCTGCGGGGATGGGAGGAGTTCCTGAAGGAGAAGAAGGCTTGGCCCAGGGGGTGGGCCCCAGCGAGAGAGGAGAAAGGAATCTCAGGGAGCTGAGCTGGGTTTGGAGTCATCACACTTGTGTCCCAAAGGGTGGGTCTCGAGGAGAGCTATGCAGGGCTGGTTCCCAAGGGAGCTGCAGAGGGCTGCCTCCTACCTCCACCCTCCTCTGCTTGGTCACCTTGTATACTTGCTCAACCTCTGGCTCACTGCCACTTACCCACTTTGAGCCTCTGTGCAAATAAGCAAAGGGTGCCCCTTCCGCAGGGCTTCTGACCATTACCTGCTGGAAAATTTGTCATGACAAACAGGCACGCCAGTGGTGTGACCATGATGTGAGTGGCGCCTCTTAGCGCTGGGGCTCTACAACTTGTTCAGCCTGTATATGTGGCTGCCCTTCTCCGAGACTTGGGATCTTTGTTTGCTCTGAGATGGGGATACATACCCGGGCATTGTGCAGACAGTGGGAGGTGATGGAGGGCCAGTGGCTGAACCGCCCTGGAGCAGAGCCAGGCTGGCTTGTCGGGGGCGGGGCTGGCTCAGGCCCCTCCCCTATAACCTGCCCAGATGAGGACCAGTCGTACCATTGGAGCCTCTTTGTCTGGAACTTCTCCCTAGTCCACTTCTTCCCGAGCTCCTGGCCTTCCCTCCCCTTTCTTCCAGCCTCTGGCGTTTGGTTTTTATCTCTGATTGTTCTGAGTGACCTGCTGTGGACAGAGCCTCTTCACCCCCATCTACAGGCTCCCTGTGGCCATAGGACCTCTGGCTTTCAGCTCCCAGTACTGTCAGCCTTGGGTGGCCCCCAACCCCAGCTCATGCCTTGTTCCAGTAATGGGGTTCCTAGTCCTTCGTTGTGGGTTTCCAGGGGTAGGGAGGGGGTGCCCCTCATTCTTGCCCCATCCTTCCTGCCCCATTGTCGAGATCCAGCTCAGTGAGAACAGTGACCCTTAGTACTCAGGACCCCTGTCCACTGTGGGCCCTCCTGACACCCGCAGTCTTCCTGATCTTCTGTCAGAATTGTCACTGGGCCCTGTGTCACGTGTCACCGAGGACAACCCCTCCCAGCACCTGTGGCCGGTTCTCTCCCTGTCACTGTCCCTGATACTGTTCCCCTGATTCCCACCACCTACTGACCTCCATGCTGCTGGCCTGGGACAGGACTCGTCATCAGCCGAGGCTCCCCCCTCACCCGGGCCCTTCTCAGAACCTTTTCCTCTGGCCAGCGGCCTCATACCTACTGAGGGAGAGTGATCTCTGTGGACAGAGGGCCGCTCGTTGCTGCTGGCTCGGTGTTCACAGAATACCAAGGGCTCCTCTTTGGAGGGGGTAGTAAGTTGGTAAACCCAGAATGAAATCTCTCCTGGGTGGGCATACTCATGCCAGCGTCAGAGAAGGAGTCTTTTCTCATCTGCCATCTCACTATCAAATCTATCTTAAGTTGTCACTCACCCTAGGAATATGAAGACAACCCAGACTTCAAGGTGGTTACAGTATAGCGGGGGTGGGGGTGAGTTCCTGACATACAGTGGGACAGTTCTAGAACTGCAGGGGTTGTATCATAACCGATAGGGGCGCCACAGTTATGGAAGCTCTGAGATGGAATCCCTGCTGGGATGGGGAAGGCCTTGAGGAGGAGGAAGGGGGTTGTCTGGTGGACCTGATAGGGCTTGCTTTCTAGACAGAGACCTCGAGAGGTTAAACCGGGCTTAGAACTGTAGCTCCAAGCTGGCTGTGCGGTGCGGGAAGGATCAGAGATGCCAGCAAAGCTGCAGGGGGCCCGGGCAGTGACTGGATGAGAGACGCTGAGCTCCTCCAAGCCCTCCAGCCTCTCAAGGTGGGCGGTGGTCTTGGGTCTCTCCTGCACTGACTTCCCCTCTGAGCTGTTGTTTGCGCTCATGATCTCAGCAGTTTCCCAGAGAGCAGGATGTTCCAAGCTTGTTGTGCCTCTGAGATAAGGGGACGGATGGAAGCTGGGGTACACCCGAGGGCCCAGCCGGAAGTGCCTGCAGACCTCTGGGGGAAGCAGCAGAGGCGGCGTCAGCAGGACCCCCTCCATCCACCCCACACACACACTGCGCCCACCCCCACCCCCGGGCCCCATGAGACAGAGGGGCTGACCCCTGGTGGGGGTGGTAGAACGCCACATTCCTTCAAGTCTAGAGGCTGGGGCACTGCTCTTTAATCCTTCTCTAACTTGCTGTGTGACTCGAGCAAGTTGCTTCACCTCTCTGGGCCTTGGTGTAGCAGGGGCGGAGGTGAGGAATGTGACCCATCGGACCCGGGATCACCCAGTGTGAAGGCTCAGGCAGATGTGGCCTTTGGTCCTGGAGCCGGGCGCACACAGGAAGGGCCTCAGGCTGCAGCACTAAGGGCCCAGCTCTGGGGTGGACCCCCGACCCTGCCCTGGTTCCCCATCATTTTGTGACACTGGGCTTGGTGATGCTGGTCAGGTCACTCCCCTCTCTGAGCCTCAAGTCCCCACCCGTGTGAAGAGGGGCGGAGAGCGCTGGCTCACACACCCCAACTCTGCCGCCAGCTGGTAGTCTGAACTTGGGCCTCAGTTTCCACACCTGTCAGTGGGCGAGTTCCTACTGGAGCTGAGGGAACTTCCCCTCCTCCATGCCTTCCACTGTTTGACAAAGGTGGCCGTGGGGGAGCTAGGGCAGGGGGTGAAGAAGGATGGATAGGTGCCCTTGTTCACCCAGCCTGGTGGTGGGGCTGCCACGGGGGAGGGGTGGGAACGTTCTGGGCGATGGTGGCCCGAGGGCCAGCCTTGCCTGCGCTGACCCCTGCCCTCGGTCTGCCCCTCCAGTGGGAGCGCCTCTGGTTCCTGCTCCTGACCTTCACCTTCGGCCTCACGCTCACCTGGCTCTACTTCTGGTGGGAAGTCCACAATGACTACGATGAATTCAACTGGTGAGTGGGGACCAGAAGGCGGGCTGGGGCCTGGGCATCTGGTGGCTGAGACTGGGGTCGGGGGTGAGGGATGGGTTTGAACCTCTCTCCCAGGATGGTCCTCAGGTCCTGGCCACAAATGGCCACCAGTTCTCTGTGTAATCTTTGAGGGCGTAATCTTCTAGAGAGAACAGACGCTTAGGGGAGCTGAGACCAGCTGGGGAGAACAGGGAACTCCTTCCTGCTGCTGCTATCATGGAAACAGGGATGTAAGACAGGGCAGGGGCTCGGCTGGGAGCTGGGACCTCTGGACCCCTTGTGGACAAGGACTCCAAGGCCCAAAGAAACCAATGCCTCAGCAGAGGAGGTGGTCCCCGACCCCAGGCCTCCTGCCTCCCTAAGCAGGGCTGTGGGCCAGGCTGGCAGATGTTGTGGTTCTGGGAAAGCTCAGGGTCCATTGTGGGCAGCAGCCTCAGGTCCAAGGACATGTCTGGGGCTGGGTGCACAAGGGCACCTATCCTTCACCCCCTGCCCTCGCTCCCCCACGGCCGCCTTTGTCAAACAGTGGATGGCACGGAGGAGGGGAAGGTTACCCGGCTCCAGTAGGAACTTGCCCACTGACAGGTATGGAAACTGGGCCCCAAGTTCAGACTACCCGTTGAGGGCAGAGTTGGGGCTTGGCAGCTGGTGCTCCTTGCCCCTCCGGTGCTGCCTTTTCCTCTTGGTTAGAAGTTCAGCTCAGTGTGACCATGGGCACAGGAGTGTGAGTCCTCTCTCAGGCCTGGTGTCCTCCTCTGTAAAACGGGATAGCAGAGCGCTAGCAGATAGCAGGTCTTTCTGAGGACAAAATGAGATGATGGATGTGAGAGGGCTCCAGGCTCCCCTAAACCCGAAGTCGCTTCCTAGGAAGCTGAATCTCCAGCTGGAAGGTGGTCGTGATGCTAGAATTTACAATTTCTGGACTCTGGACTCTGGGCTTCTAATGGGCTGTGGTTCGAGGATTTTGTAGTGATCCTAAGACTCAGTTCATGGAGTCTGGCATTCGCTCCCCTCTGCATGGCACCAGGCTATGCTTCTGTGATTAATGATCTCAATAAAGGACAGGCTGCTGCCCTGCCACAGCCCGGTGAGATGAGCCGGGGCCCCAACCGAGTCCCAGAGGTGGCCTCTGGCCTTTATTAAATGTCATAAATAAATTATTCATCCTCACAGGTATCCAAAGCACAGGCACTGCTGTGGGCAAGTGGGAGCATTCCCTGATGGCCCTTCCCTGAGGTCCTTGGATGGCTCTGCTGAGCTGCAGGGCTGCTGCCCCAGTGGGGGTCCACCCTGTCACGTACAGAAGGAGCAGCTAAGGCCCAGAGAGAGAGAGGACTCCGCTATGGCCATACAACCAGTTAGTGCCAAGTGCACATATTAGGACAGTCCGGGAGACTGGGGCTCAGCGAGGTTAAGTAGCCTCTCTGTAGTCACACAGCAGGATGCAGTCAGATCTGGGACAGGGACTTAAACTACCTGACTGTATCACGTGGCCCACGGAGCCACCCAGCTCTGCCCAGAGACTGAGCTCCCCATCGCTAGGCAGCTCAAGCAGAGGACGGATGCTGCCATGTTGGGGAGGCTGCAGAGGGAAGGCTTGCCTGTGCTCGGGAAAGATCTGGGGACCTGCAGCTCCCTCAGCCAGTCTCCCTGGTTTCCTGGAGTTGTGCTGGGATTCAGGAGCCCCTGACCTGGTCCTCAGAGTACAGAGAGCCTCCAGGGATAGCTCATGCGGTAAGAAGAAGCGAGCAAGACCTGGGTGGTCAGGTCTAAATGGGGAAAGCCAGGGAGGGACCGGCTGGACTGCTACTGTCAACTGGGAATTGGCAGGGGGTGGGTCCCTCCGGGTGGGTCCCTCCCTCCCAAAAGGAGAGGCACGTGGAGCCAGATGCTTTGCAGGAGTAGTTACCAGGGCCGGGGGCTGCCTTTTCTTGGGCCTCAGTTTCGCCTTGAGTAAACTTGCCCTCGAATTCAGAGGGTGAGGGCCAGGGGAGAGCAGGTACCCAACCCATGGTGTCTTCCTGCAGTCCTCCCAGCCCCAGGAGGGTAGCAGGCCTGAAGCTGCCTGGTGCCGGCTCATTTTCTCTGATGAGCCTGTGCACGTTGCTTGCTGCCTTCTCTGAGCCTCAGTTTCCCCATTTGTACAGGGAGGATGTGGGTGGTTCAGTCTTTCTGGAGAGCAACTTATCAGGCTCTAACAGGAGCCCTAAAAACAGCTCATTCCCTTTGGCCCTGTGATTCCATCTGTAGGAGTCTCTCCTAAGGAAATAATTAGTAATGCAGAAAGGTATGTGCCAAAGAGTTTTTGTGTTAATTTATAATAGTGAATAATTGGAAACTATTAATTGTCATTAGTAGGAAGTTGGCTTCATGCGGTACATTAGTGCAACAGAAAACCGCATGACTCTGAGAAAAATCCCATTTCCTCAAGCTTTTACTGACATCAGTGAATGCTTATGTTAATAAGAAGCAGAGAGTCGAGTACTTACCTTGTTCCTCACATAAACTGCATCCTTAGGAAACCTTAGGAAGGGCGCTTTGTTATTCTACCCTGTAGATGAAGAAACTAAGGTGCGGGGAAGTCAGGTGTCACATGTCATCAATCCTAAGACCTCATCTTTTCAAACACTGACGTTGAAATTGAGATGAATGTCACGATCAATAGCATCTTAGCATCAGGGAAGTCTGTCACCTCCCCAGCGTCCTGTAAGCCAGGGGGTTTGAATCTGCGAGTGCCTCCCTCCAAAGCCTGAACTCTGACCCCTGTGCTATACACAGTGGGGTCTCGGCTTTGCTGTTTACAAAAATATATAAGCAAAGCGGGGCACCCACCGGAAGAAGGCAGCAGAGTTTTGGTGATGGTTACTTCTGGGCAGTAGAATTAAGGGAAATTGTTTTCTTGTTTATGCTTCTTGCCACCACATCCAGGTGTCCCCCGAGAGCCCTGCTGACCGATGACCAGGGAAGCAGTGACCTCCTCCCTGAAGGGCCAGAGTCTAGTACCCGAGCAGGCCGCCTGAGAGCTGGCAGGCCCCAGGGAGCATCCAGGCTCCCTGGTGGAGGTCTGACCCCTGCCCCTTCTCCTCCTGGCAGGTACCTCTATAACCGCATGGGCTACTGGAGTGACTGGTCCGTGCCCATCCTCATGACCACAGCAGCTGCCTTCACTTACATTGCTGGCCTCCAGGTTCGTGGGGCTGTCTCAGAGGGAGGTGGGCCTCTTCCCAGGGGAAGGGAGACCTGGCCTGTGCAGGGCTGATGGAGGGCCCCACCCTGGTTTGAGGAGGATGGCTAGCTTTTCTCCCCACCTCCGGGGCTTGGTTCCTTCAGGGTGGGAGGTCCTCTTGCTTTGCCCCATTCTGGCATGTTTCCCCTGACCCCGTGAGGACATCCCACTGTTAGGCCCCAGTGCAGACTTCCTCTTCCAAGAACTTCTGCTTTGGTCCTTGCTTCCAACATGGTGCTCCTTCAGACTCAACTCAGTCCCCAGGCTGGCCTGGGGGCTCCTGGGCGTGTGTTACCTGCTCAGTCGTGTCCAGCTCTTTGTGACCCCATGGACTATAGCCCAGCAGTCTCCTCTGTTCATGGAATTTTCCAGGGAAGAATACTGGAGTAGATTGCCATTCCTTTCTCCAGAGCATCTTCCTGACCCAGGATCAAACCCAGGTCTCCTGCATTGCAGGCAGATTCTTTACCCTAGTGAGTGAGCATCAGAACAACTCTCCAGGCTCCTGGGGGACAGGCTCAAGTCTTCCTCAGAATCCTGGGTCCTGGAGCTTCCAAAGCATGAATCAGGCAGCCCAATGCAGCAGGGCCCAACGAGCTCTTGAGGGAAAAGCCCTAGAGGAGAAGGGGCCTGGAGGAACCTGAAATAATCTGGAAGGAGGCCAGGCTTAGGCAGGGCTGAGCAGGGCTGGGCATGAAAGTGGTTTGCTGGTTAGCCGACTGCTTGAGCCGGGCCTGCAGAGCCGTGGGGAGCAGAGTGTCTGGGGACCTGGCAGGAACCTGCCTCACACGTGATGCCTGACTCTTGCCCTCTGGGCCCTCCCTCAGGTCCTGGCACTGTGCCACATTGCCGTGGGGCAACAGATGAACCTGCACTGGCTTCACAAGGTAAGGGCTGCCTCCACAGGGACTCAGGAAGGAGGGGAGAGGCTGGAGAACACAGTCACAGAGGAATGGGGCCCGGACATATCTTCCCTCCCCTGGATCATGGTTATAATTGTTCTAGGCGCTAACACTTTACTCATTTACCCCCTCAGCAGCCCTGCAGCATAGGTGCTGTTATCATCCCATTTTACAGTTGGGAAAACTGAGGTAGAAAGAGGTTAAGTAACTTGCCCAAGGTTTCCAACTTAATAAGTAGAGAGTCCAGGCTCCTAGATCTACAGCCGTGTGGTTAACCAGCGTAGGTCACAGCTCCAGCTCTCTGGCTGGCTCTGACTTCAGTCTCATCCTCTCTTTCTCTTCAGTGAGCTCATCTTAAAACTCTGATTCAGTGATATGACTCCCAGTTTAAAGCCCTTCCCACAGCTTCCATTGCTCCCAGGATGATCCAAGCTCTCCTTCCAGACATTAAGGCCCTGAGCAGGTTGGCCCCTTGCTGACCTCTCCCAACTGCTGTCATGGGACCATCACCCTTGGCTTCTGCCACATGAGACATCTCAGGCCCTCCCAGCGTGCCTGGCTCTTCTCTGCTTTATGTTTTCGCTCCTGCCTCCCTTTCTCTCTCTTTTGGACCCTTGCTTGGTTTTCCTCCCACCTACACAAAGCTTCTCAAGCTCCCCCAGTCCCCTAAGGCTCCCTGGCCACAGTCCTGACATCTCATTGTCCATTTCCATCTGGCTCCCTGACCCCAACCCTCCCTAGTCTAGGAGCTCCGTGCAGAGACCAGAACTGACTTTCCATCTCTGTGTCCCCAGTGGCCCATGCAGGGCTGGACCCAAAGCAAAGAGGCATCATACATTCCAGAGCCTTGACTCTCTGGCTCACTGTTCATGGCACACATGGTGTGAAATGCACATGGCTGATGCCTCCTGCTCTTTCTGAGACCCCAGTGGGCTCAGGAGTGGCACAGAACTGACCCAGAGAGAGGCCCTCCTTCCCAGGAGCACCAGGGCCCCAGAGAGAGGGCCGGGCCACCTCTCTTTCCCCAGAGCCTGACTCCATGGGCTGGCCATTCAGGAAGAGGCAGAAATGTCCAGGGATAATCATGAGCCCATGAGATGGGTCCAGAGTGACTCTGAGGGGAGGGGCTCACTTCCAGCTAAAAGGATATAGAACGGGAACTGGAAGAAGGATGTGGTGAGCTCCACTTGGGCTGCATGCAGTGGGAGGTGCCTGTGGGCATCCAAGCATTCCTCCAAGGTCTGGAGCTGGGAAGTCAGACCCAGGTGACCAAAGTCCTGGAGGGATAAAGAGCAGTGAGCCGCCTCTGGTCCCCTCCCACCTTCCTCTTGCTCATCACTCTTTCCTAAGATCTCCTCTGCACTTCTGAAGCCTTCTCTGTGAGGGACTTTCTTTTCCCAGCTGCAAAGCTGACACTTGAAAGGACAACTGCGGGCACCCCAGGTGGGGCTGGTGCACACCGAGGCCCCCTCCTCTGGGGCCTGCCTGGCTCTCAGCAGGCCAGGGCGCACCTGCTTGATCCCAGCAGAGAGGCATCTGGAGGCTCAAGCCAGCCAGGGCAGCAGTGCAGTGCAGGGAGTCTTCTCCTGGGGGCAGGGGGCTCAGATCCCCTCATCTGCACCAGTGCCAGCTCCTAGCATGCCAACCCTGCCTTCCTCTCCCCTCTGATCCCTCCCAGGAGATCTCAGCATGAGGAACATCCTTCCAGCTGATGCTTAGCTGGATCCACTGCACCAGGAGGGAAGGAGCTCCCTGGGGCTCAGTAGTCAAGTAGGGACTGGAAATTCTACCTGTTTGCAAGACTCTATAGTTTTATTCTAAGATTTTAAGGAATTCTTATTTGTGGGGTGGGGATTGTTTTAACTAACTTTTGACCGTTAGTACATTGACACGGTTCAAGATTACAAAAGAAGTACGAAATGGAAATCTCCCCATTATCTTTCCAGAGATATTTTAAGCACATGCAGATGTGTGTATGTACACACACATAGACACACATTCCTTTTTCTTTAAACACAAGTGGTATCCTATTATACCCTTATTTTGCATCTTAACATTTTTTTTGGTAGGTTTTTTTTTTGGCAGTATAGTTTATGTATGGGCTTCCTGGTGATTCAGCAGTGAAAGAATCCACCTGCAACGCAGGAGATGTGGGTTCGATCCCTGGGTCAGGAAGACCCCCTGGAAGTGGTAATGGCAAACCCCTCCAGTATTCTTGCCTGAGAAATCTCATGGACAGAGGAGCCTGGCGGGCTACAGTCCATGGGGTCACAGAGAGTCCGACATGACTGAGCCTGCACAAGCAAGAAGACATGATTGTGCCTATCACGCCACCCTTGCCCATAAAGTGTTCGGGCATTTCCGGGCTTCCCATTCCCGGTGGGTGACAGTGGTACCTCGGTGTAGTTTTTTTTTTTTAGTTGATTTGCAATGCTGTTAGTTTCAGGTGCACAGCCACGTGATTCAGTTTGACACATGTCTCCTCCTTTCAGATTGTTTCCCACATAACTCATTACAGAATACAGAGCGTAGTTCCCTGTATAAGAACCCACCTGTACAGGAGGGTTTTACTAGTTACCTATTTTATATATAGTAGTGTATGTATCTGTCAATCCCAGTCTCCCAGTTTATTCCTCGCACCCCTTTCCCCCTTGGTAACCCTAAGTTTGTTTTCTATATCTGTGACTCTATTTTGTAAATAAGGTCATTCGCACCATTTTGTTTTTTTAGATCCCACATATAAGAGACATCATGTGAAATCTGTCTCTGACTTACTCCACTCAGTTTGACCATCTGTGTTTCTGCAAATGGCATTATTCATCCTTTTTGATGCTGCCATTGTTGTTTAGGCGCTAAGTTGTGTCTGACTCTTTGCAGCTCCATGGACTATAGCCCTCTAGGCTCCTCTGTCCATGAGATTTCCCAGGCAAGAATAATGGAGGGGGTTGCCATTACCACCTCCAGGGGAGCTTCCCAACCCAGGGATCAAACTCAAGACTCGTGCATCTCCTACATTAATGGGCAGATTCCTTACTACTGAGCCACCAGGGAAACCCATGCCCACTTTTAAAAAGTTACGTTACTAACATTTGTCTGCAAAGAGTAGGACATGTCTGAGCAGCTAACGCAATGTTTAGTGAGCACTGCTGATTTTGCTGCCAGCCATGGTGCTAAGCATTTCACTTGCATGTTCTCATTTATCTTTCCAAACCCCTTTCAGGCTCACTCTCCCCATGTCTGCAGCTCAGGAAGCACGCTCTGAGAGGGCAACCACACCATTAGGCACAGTCACCAAGGAATGTGACATGAGTGGGTCCCTGAACCCTGGACCAACCATCTGTGACTTAAACCACACAGAACCCAGATTCTAATCACCTTCCCAAGAAGCCAACGTGTTGGCAAGGCTGGTTTCCAACTCCTCCCAGGTCCCAGCACCCAGGCAGGGCTCAGTGAATGAATGGACCTACCTCCTGTATCCTCCATCCCTCTAACTGTCATCACGAACTGCAGTGCCTCCAGCATGGAAAACCAAAGACCACTTTCTCCGAGGCTTCCCCTGGGCTTTCCCCACTTTCTGGGTGGGATGTATCCTTTGCAGTCAGACTTGAGGAACAGCAGTCTAGTTATTAGGAATCAGCGCTGTTTCCGTGGCTTCAGGACACAGTGTGTGTGGCGAAATCCCACAGGCGCTGACCACTGCAGTAATGCTGCAGAGCATAATGGTTGCCACTATGCCAACTGCCGAGCTCAGAGAGGATAAAAATTTTCATTGCATTGGGATCCTGGGAAATCAGCTTTATCACAAGTATTTCCACTAGCAGTTATAAAACACGCTCAGGGAGTGACCCTCCAGAGATGCTTGCTGTGCCCTGGAGCTGGGGGCAGGGAGCCTGCGTGTTGGGGTGGGGGGTTGAGAGTATGCCCCCCGGGCCTCCCTCCACTTCACTGTGAGGGCAGGTCCCCAGAAAGAGCCTGACCTCCAAGACAGGCAAGATGGGGGTTGCTTCTGACTCTGCCCCGTCAAAGCTACATGACCAAGCAAACCCTTATGCTCTCTGAGCCCCATTTTCCTATGTGGAAAATGAAGACGATAACATCCTGACTGGGCTTTTACAAGGATAAACATGAGGGAAAAGCAAAGGGGCCTACCACAGACCCAGGGCACACTTGGGCCCTCCACGTACCTTCATATCTCTTGTTCCCATGTCTTCTGGGCCGGCCTGTCACAGTCCATAAGGGTTCCCACCCATTTCAGCCTTATTACTGCTTCTTATTAGAACATTTGTTTCCAGGCTGATGGGCCAGAACGACAAACCTCCAAAGGAAACCTTAATCCCAGACAAGAATGAATCTTCCCTGCTTGGCAGGGAACGAAGATGGATCAGCTGCCGTTTTTGCTCTCACGAGCCAGAAACTCAATTTAGAGCCTGTTTGGTTGTTGGAGGGCTCTGGGAATGCTGCTGCCACTGCCAGAAAAGGCACTGTAGGGAGAGAAAGGGGGCGAGAGCCCTGTTGGCACAGAGAACCACTGGGAGCAGGCAGTAGGGAGTCAGAGGTGGTGGTCTTGGCTGACGCTTTGTGGAGCTGGGGGCTGTGGAAGGGTTCAGGGTGAAGGCATGACCTGAGTTTTACAAGACCAGCCTGATGGTGCAGAGATATAGATCCAGGGCCCAAGGAAGGGACCCTGGGGGCTAAATAACCAGAAACTAGGCATCGCTTAGTGTGGGGAAGCATCTTGTGTTACGGGACACATGTCAGATCGCATCTGTCCCCACAGCTTTCTGTCCCACAAAGGTTCCGTCAGAGCTCCGCTCCTTACTTTCTCTGGGAGGGCAGCTCCCATAACTCATCAGAGGCTGGAAGCCGGAAGGCTGAGACCGAGAGGAGTGTGCCTTGGTGGCAGGGCGCACGGGGCCGCCCCCTGCCTCCCCTCTACTTGCTCCCGCCTGAAGGCCGGGGGGAGGTTGGACTGGCTGTCAGGCTCCCGCACAGGACCCGGCTCCTCAGCCTCCTGCCCTGTGACCTGGGCAAGTCACCCTTCGCCCCAGCTCCAGGGGAGCCTTCATATCTTCACCTGTCACGCAGGATGAAAGGGGGCTGGGAGGGCGGGCAAGGCCTGGAATGGGACCTGCTGGGCATGGGGAGGCCCCCGTTTGCTGAGTGTCTTCCCTCCCATCATCCTGAGCCCTGGGGCCATGTCCCAGCCCTGCCCACCTGTCTTCTTTCCACCCTCCTGTTTCTCTCGGGGTCCCTTCTTCACCGGGCCCGCCCACCTGCCTCCTCCTGCCTCCGTCTCTCACTGCCCTGCCAGGTCGGCCCCACTCTCCCCATCCGTGTCCCGGCCCCTCCCTCTGTCTCTCCACCTCTGCTCTCCCTCCCCGGCACACGGGGGACCCTTGGGCTGGCCGGGCTCTGGCGCCCCCTGACCGTCTGGTGGCTTTTCCCCCATAGATTGGGCTGGTGGCCATCCTGGTAGCCACCGTAGTGGCCATGTCGGCTGTGACCCAGCTGTGGGAGGACGAGTGGGAGGTGCTCCTCATCTCCCTGCAGGTGAGTGGGGGTGGGGGCCCACTGGCTGCTTCCCCAGGACCCTCAGAACAAGACAGCACCTTTAGGTCACTCCCATTCCTCCAGACTGAAGTCCAGAAGGCGGGGTAAGGGTCCACATCACAGAGCAACTCAGAGACAGGGAGGATTCTAGCACCCAGGGTCCCAATGTCCTCCGCTGAAAAATAGAGACAGCTGCCTGCCCCGCGGATAGAGATAGGCTGGGAGGATGCTGGGTCTGGGCATGGCTGGGAGCCGACAGTCTCCCCTGTCCCTTCCTGTACCCAAGGGCACAGCGCCGTTCCTGCACGTGGGGGCCCTGGTGGCTGTCACAGCACTCTCCTGGATCGTGGCAGGACAGTTTGCCCGCGCAGAGCGATCCTGTAAGTATGACTGGGCAGGACTTGTCCCCACCCATGTGCTCCAAGCACCAAGGCCAGCTTGCCCTGCCCCCACCTGGACTGAACCTGGGCAACCTGGGGATGCGGTGGGGCCCTTGCTCTTAGCATGGCGAGTCCTAGTTCAGAGTGGCCTGCAGGTTGCACAGAGGTGACAGCCTCAGCCTTGCGTGTTCCCTCCTCTGTGTCTCTACATCTGTGTGTGAGTTAGAGGCCAGGTTCACTTTTGCAGCAAGAATGAGGAGTCCTCTTGGTGCAGGGTCCCCCTCAAAGTGTCAGGGTCCAGATTGGTGGAGGGAGGAGGGCTCTGGCATGCCCTGCCCTGCTGCCTGGGGCTCACGATTGTGCCCGTGTCTGCAGCCTCCCAGATAGCCATTCTTGGAACTTTCTTCACCGTGGTGTTCGCCCTCTACCTGGCCCCTCTCACCATCTCCTCTCCCTGCATCATGGAGAAAAAGGACCTGGGCCCCAAACCTGCCCTCATCGGCCACCGCGGGGCCCCCATGGTGAGTGCCACTTGTGGGCCCTAAAGACTGGGTGAGAGGTGGGCAGAGCTGCCATTCCAGAAGGAGACAGGCAACAACCTATCTCCTTGCAGGGAGGAGCTGGCAGGGAAATGGGTATAATAATAATAGCAACAATTTTTAGCCCTTCTTGGTGATGATGTGTGTGTGGTGGGGGCTGGAGGTGGTATATGGAAAGGATTGGGGTAAAGACTAGAGAGTTTGGGTGGGATCAAGTCCTGAAGAACCTGAAGGCATCTTGCTTAAAAGATTTCACTTTTATCCTGAGGGCCCTGGAAAGACACTGTGAGGCTGTGAGTTAGGAAGACCCAAGAGAGAGAGATGCTGGTTGTGGGGAGGGGAGCAGGCTCCCAGGGCCGGGACGAAGCAATAGGAAAACCCTCCTGTGAGCAGGAGAGCTGGGTGCAGCCCCAAGCCCACTGCTAAAGGAAAACATTTGCACCAGGGTAAAACAGGGGAGGAAGGCATCAAAGACAGCACCTGCTCCTTCTCTGCCACCCCTGTGACCCCACAGTAGGCCCTCCCCTTCAAAAGAGTGAGTATGGTCCGGAGCCAGGCTTCCAGGCACCTTGGCAGCTGTGGGAGTCAGGACCGATTCCATCTTCACTGTACCTGTTTTCCCCATCTAGTACCCTGGGATGGTGGGAATGCCTGCACCATAGGGCCATGAAGAGCAGGAGTCTGTTAGCATGTGTGATGTGCCTAGATATGAGTCTGGCTTACAGAAAGTAAGAGTTACACTTTCTTGTTTCCTTGGGCAAGCTCTCCTGCTTCCTTAGGTTGGGTTTCCCCGACCTGTGGAAGCCTTGAAATGCGGTTCTCAACAGAGGCAGTACCTCTCCTCACCACCAGAGGGCGTTTGAGGGCTCTTGAGAGCTTTTTCTTGGTTGTGAGGGTCTTTGGGAGGTCCACCGTGTCACCGAATTTCAGGGTAGTTAAGGAAGCCTCACAAAGGCAGCATTGAAAGGAGGTGTCGACTCTGACAGGGCTGCAAATCACCCTGAAGGTCCTATACCCCTTGCATACGGGGGTATTATTGTGCCCATTTCCTGGATAAGGCTGAGACCTGTGCCCCTGAGTTGGAGCCTGGTGTCCTCCCATCACACCCTGTGCTGTTTGCTCCCAGCACCTGGAGGCAACCAGCTGGGAAGGCCATCGTTTCTCATCACAGGGATCTGGATTTGGGGGTCCAGTTTTGCCACATGCCGCCCGTGTGTCTCAGGGGGGTGCTGATCTCCTCCAAGCCTCCCTGCTGCTGGCTTTTGTGAGGATAAATTAGAAGCACAGCCTTCCAGGAAGCAGGGCCCCAGCTTATAGCTGCTCTTCTTTCCACGGCCCCTATTACTCATCCTACCTGCTCTGGAGGCCACAGGACAAGAAGGCTTGCTGAGACAGGAAGGAGGGGGCAAAGGGATGGCACGAGATGGCCCCGTGCGGGTTGTTTTTTTTAGCAGAAGTGGAATGAATAGTATAATGAATCCAATACCACCTTCACTTAGCAATATTTTGCAATATTTTGCCATTCTTGTTTCATCCATTTCCCTGATTTTTCTTTCCCCTCTCCCTTCCCCCCACTTTAATATCCAAAAGCAAATCCCAAACACTGTATCATTTTACCCATACTTACTTCAGGGTGTATCTCTAATGCATAAAGACTTTAAAAATGGAACCACGACCATAATGCCACTATTACACCTAGCCAAATTCATGATTATTCCTTAATACTATCTAATACTGAATCAGTGCTCAGCTTTCCTTTACTGTCTCTAAAATGTCTTTTTGTAGTTGAAAATCAAGTGAAAGTTGCTCAGTCGTGTCCGCTCTTTGTGACCCCATGGACTGTACAGTCCATGGAATTCTCCAGGTCAGAATACTGGAGTGGGTAACCTTTCCCTTCTCCAGGGGATCTTCCTAACCCAGGAATCGAACCAGGATTTTCTACATTGCAGGTGGATTCTTTACCAGCTGAGCTAAGTATCTTTTGTGCTAAGTTGCTTCAGTCGTGTGATTCTATGGACTATAGTCCATCAGGCTTCTCTGTCCACAGGATTTTCCAAGCAAGAATACTGGAGTGGGTTGCCATGTCCTTCTCCATAAGTATCTTTAGTCTATAATAATCTTCTTCCTTTTCCCCCCATATGTTTATTTGTTGAAGAAACTGAGTCATTTGTCCTGTAGAATTTCCCCATTGTGCATCTGGCTGATTGCATCCTAGTGGCGCTCCTTAAGAGGCTGGTATAGGTGTCTTGACACACTCTTTCTTGTGTCACTGTGAATGCATGAGTATCAGTGTCTACACCTGTATACATCGGCTTGGGGGAGGTTCACACATCTATGTGTGGTAAGCCCAAGTGCTCGTCCCTGTCTTGGAGATGGTATCTGGGTGTCATTCCTGTTGGGGGGGCCTGTGTGCGTGTGTGCATACTATAATATTTGGTCAGACTGACTCCAGAGTTGAGCCTCTGAAGCACAGTGGCCCACCATGAGTCTGTGACGACCGCCCCACACTCGCACATTTCTGACAATGCACACCATCTGCATTTCGGCCTGAGGCAGTGGGAACCCTCTTTCTCCAGGAAGGCAGCACCTAACCTAGAGAGACCTGAGTTTAAAAAGCCTCCAGAAAAGAGACTTGGCCCCACCCAAACACTTCCTTTGTCCCCCAAGAGTTTCCATAGCCACTGCTATGCACTTTGTGTCTACCCACAGTTTACCTCTTGCCAGTACCTCTCCGGTGGTCATTTGTGGGAGGCCTGGCGCCAGGGCATTTGGAAGTGATTGAGTAGGAACTCCACAAAGTCCACACCTCCCCTTAGGGGCCTCTGTGAGGTCCTACACAGCCCCCTTAACTGGGGAACAGGTAGCACCTCCCCCAGGGCTCCTCTGCCCTGCAGAAAGGGGAGGAAAGAAGCACACCTTTCAGAGACTGCTGACATCTGTTACCCCATCTACGAGCTTGATAACATTAACCCATTTGACAGCTAAAGAAACTGAGGTCCAGAAGGGGAAGTGATGGCCCAGGTCAGTGACTGGGAAGGAGAATTGTTCCACCTCAGCTCCAAAGCCTTTGCCACGCCAGGCTGCTTTCCAGAAGAGGGGAGTGTGTTATGTGCTGGGAAATGGGAAAAGTATGGCCACAGGGAGTAAAGATGGGAATGAGCATGTCTTGATGAGAAAGGGATGAGCCATGGGAGCACTTTCCATCCATCTTCACTGCCTGAAGTGGTCCCAGTCTTCCATCCTACACTGTGCTTGGTCCTAGCACAACCCTTGGTATAGTGCTGACCCCTAGTGGCAGAAAAGAGTATGACAAGACCATCAAACTAAACTAGGGAGGGAGACTCAGACCCCCAACTCCCCCAACTGGAAGAACCCTCAGAGAACACTGTACTTATACCCCCAAGGAGCAAACGGGGAAACCAAGGCCTATAGGATAAAGAGATGCACCGAAGGCCACAAAGCTAGTTAAGGACAGAGTCAGGACTAAGACTAGGATTTTCTGATGTATATGCTGTAGGGTGACAGCTGTCATTTGTTAAGCATTTACTGTATATCAGGCAACATGCTTGGGGCTTTTAATAACAGTTTAAGAGATGGTGTTTTCATGTCTGTATAGATGAGGAGACCGGTCACCCTACTGAAACTGTGCCATGCTATCTACCCTCTCCTCTCCCTTGGGGATCTCTACCCAGACTCCAAGTATAAACAGGAGGAAACTTGGCATTCAGCTCAGCCCAAGACTATACAGAGGCAGAAGACTGTAAAAATATCCTCTGACCTCCACATTTATATTCATCAACACTAACCACCCCTGTTTCTCTCTTCCCTACCCCCACCCCCACAAAAAAAAATCTGTGAGACAGGCATGGTTTAACAGATACGGAAGCTGTGTGGATGCCCAGGGCCCCACAGCTACTGCCTGAAGGAGGGGGATTAGAACCATGCCTACCCAGCCTCCCAGCATGGAAGACTTTCGTTGGCTGGGGAGGGGCACACCAGCTAAAGCCTGGCTTTCCCCTCACCACCACCTTCCCCCTCAGCTGGCCCCAGAGCACACGCTGATGTCCTTCAGGAAGGCCCTGGAGCAGAAGCTGTATGGACTCCAGGCTGATGTCACCATAAGGTAGGTGTACGGATTGGGAGGACAGTACCTCTTCCCCTCCTCAATGCATCCACATCCAGGTCTCTGGAGAAACCTCTGGTCCCAGAGTCTTGGGGATGGGAGAGCAGAGGCTTGTGTTACCCATTGCAGGGCAGGCACCATTTTCATGCAAGTAAAGACACGCTGTGCGTGTGTGTGCTGAGCTGCTTCAGTCGTGTCTGACTCTGTGACCCTATGGACTGCAGCCCGCCAGGCTCCTCTGTCTATGGGGATTCTCCAGGCAAGAATGCTGGAGTGGGGTGCCATGCCCTCCTCCAGGGGATCTTCCCAGCCTGTGTTGCTTGTGTCTTCTGCATTGACAGGCAGGTGCTTTACCACTGGCACCATCTGGGAATCCCCTTGTGCCATACTCCAGGATATAAAATATGTAGAGAACAAAACAGACTCTCTGGGTTCAAGCAGAGTGGAGGTGGGGACCTGGAGTCCTGCCACTGACCCACTTAATGGAAATATTAGATCTGTATGGCTCAGCAAGAGGGAGCACAAACACTCTGATGAGTGAAATCAGCAAGTTCCTGAGTGACCCATTCACTGTGATGTCAGTTATATTTTTAAAGACCAGGTAAAACTGATTGATATATTTTCTACATGTAGATAAATAAGTATGTATTAATATTTACATAAAGGGCAAGAAGACTCCATACCAATCTGATGACATCATCTCTGAGAAGGGGAGGGGGCAGGGTATTGAATTAGGGTACCACAGTATGAAGACACCACTCCCATTGTAGACATTTTGGAATTGTGTGTTCATCAACTCTTCCTAGCAGATGGTAGAAAAATGTCTTGAGGATGGGGAGCACGGGGGCCTTTTACTGTTCCATACTCAGGCACCTTATGGGGCTTATGGCCAGCAGTGGGGGAGACCAGAATGATAGTGGGATAGAATTTGTCAAAGGAGCCTGCATTTTCCCTCTTCTCATATGGCATCATGTGGACTGGGTTCTAAGCCAGGTTCCACCGCTCACTGGCTGGTAGGCCTTGAGTTAAGATACTTCTGTCTCCAGCCTGAGTCTCCCCATTATCAAATGAGATAGCATCTGCCTTCCAAGGCTGCTAATAGGCCCAGCCCTCCCTCCTCAGCCGTCCCCACCCCTGACCCTCAGAGCCAGAGGGAGTCACCTGTCAGTCCACTGACTTCCCTGTGCAATCAGGACACCTGAGGCCAAAGGGGGCAGAGCCTTCCTGAGCCCCTGGGTAGGCTGGTGTAAGCGGGTGGGCAGGAAAGAGTGGGACGAGCAGGTGAGGGCCCCGGGTGGGCAGTGACTCCGTGGCCCCACCCTCCCACAGCCTGGATGGGGTGCCCTTCCTCATGCACGACGCTACCCTGCGGCGCACCACCAACGTGGAGGAGGAGTTCCCGGAGCTCGCCCGCAGGCCCGCCTCCATGCTCAACTGGACCATCCTGCAGAAGCTCAACGCCGGCCAGTGGTTCCTGAAGGTCTGGCAGCACCTGTCCCAGTCCTGGGCGTGGAAAGCATGGGTGGGCCTCCACAGAGAGGACCGGGGCCCCCGCCGCTCAGGCGACCCTCACACGGCCAGCTTCCTTGACTCACAGCCAGGCTGGTTGGCGGCTTCCTTGGCTCATGCCACTGTGGCCCAGTGACGTGGCTTGTTCTGGTTCTGCCCCCTACCAGAAAAAGATGATGGTGATGGTAATAGTTAAAACTGTTGACACTGTGAAACTCTAGTCATAGTCGGTTCTCTGATCTGAAATGGTACTAAAGGAGAAACGTACTGGGGCCTGGGAAATGTTCCAAGCAAATAATTCTTTTGGTAAGCAGACTGGGATAGAGAGGTTAAGGTTGGGTTAATCTAGAGTCCCCATGGGGCCACAGCCTCCAGTTTTCCTGACTTGCACACACCAGCAGACACTGGCAGCTCAGGGGTCTCCAAGTTCCGTAGCCAGGAAGGCATGTGGAGGCCCCACAGGACTGGTGAGGCCACCATGTGTGTCCCTATCTCTGATAGACGGACCCGTTCTGGACAGCCAGCTCCCTGTCACCCTCCGACCACAGGGAGGCCCAAAACCAGTCCATCTGCAGACTAGCGGAGCTCTTGGAGCTGGCCAAGGGCAATGCCACGCTGCTGCTCAACCTGCGTGACCCGCCGCGGGAGCATCCCTACCGCAGTACTTTCCTCAACGTCACGCTGGAGGCCCTTCTGCACTCACGCTTCCCCCAGCACCAGGTGAGGCCCTGAAGTGCACCCAGCCCCTCCCCGAGGGAGCCCCTCCCCGAGGGAGCCCCTCCGCCCCCTGGAAGCTCCGCAGAGCCCCGTTCTGGCCGCAGGGAGACCAGGCCTGCCTGGAGTTTTAAGTAAAGTCTCTTAGTCATGTCTGACTGTTTGTGACCCCATGGACTGTAACTTATCAGGTTACTCTGACCAGGGGATTTTCCAGGCAAGAATGCTGGAGTGGGTTGCCATTTCCTTCTCCAGGGGATCTTCCTGACCCAGGGATAGAACCCAGGTCTCCTGCATCGCAGGCAGATGCTTTACCATCTGAGCCACCAGGGAAGCCTGGAGTTTAGTTCCAGCTATAAACTCCTCTCCATACCTCAAGTTGCTACATTAGTAAAATGAGGGTAGCATGCCCAGCACCTCCCTGACAGGGTCACCATGGGGACGAGAAGGAAACAAAGAGGTCCTTTAAAATCTACAAAGGGCAGGAGCAGGGCCAGGTTCTTGGGAACACAGGACTCCCGTGAACCGCTGCCCACATCCTCGGGGTATAATACTTGGGGATCAAAAGAATCTGATACCAACTATGGCAGCACAGTAGATGCTAGTGTCCATGTGCAGAGTGGTGGGCGTTTGGGGGGTTATCGATCTTGTCCTGACTGGGGTCTGGAGGGAAAACTCCCTGAGGTGTCGCCGGAGAAGCTCCTAGCCTTGGCTGGCACCACGGCCTCTGGAGATGGTCCAGAGGACCACCTTATTACCTGTAGGCTTCCACTGTGTGCCAGGTCCCGCCTCTTTTAACCCCTCCAGGTGCTCCAGGAGGGATAGACACCCTTCCAGATTTACAGAAGAGAAATCAGAGGCTGCCTCTCTCCTGCCTGCAGGTCCTGTGGCTGCCCAACAGGCAGAGACCCTATGTGCGAAAGGTGGCTCCTGGCTTCCAGCAGATGTCAGGCTCCAAGGAGGCGGCCGCCAGCCTGAGGAGAGGCCACATCCAGCGGCTGAACCTGCGCTACACTCAGGTGTCCCGCCAGGAGCTCAGGTGCCTACCCTACCCAGCCACGCTCACCCAGAGGACTGGACATGCGGGCTCCGGGCTCAGAGAGAAGTGGAGAGCATCGGGCAGACCTGGGCTTGTGTGTGAGCTTGGCTCTCTGGGAGCAGAGGTTCCTTCCACCAGTTGTGAGCATGGTATGGGGGTGTGAAGGACCAAGCTTTACAGGCTTCCCGCACAGGCGTGAGGGCTGACCGGCCTTTGTGGCTGCCCCACAGGGACTATGCATCCTGGAACCTGAGTGTGAATCTGTACACGGTCAATGCCCCGTGGCTCTTCTCCCTGCTGTGGTGCGCAGGCGTCCCGTCCGTCACCTCCGACAACTCTCACACTTTGTCCCAGGTGCCTTCCCCACTCTGGATCATGGTGAGTTGGAGGATTACTGAGGGTCCGAGAGCGGCCTGTGACTCCTAGGAGTGGGGAGCAGGCTCCACACCTGGGGCTCTCTCTGGTGAGGTGTTAGGGGTGGAGGGAACACTTAGGGGGACATGAGGAAGATTCTTCTGACCTAAGGTCAGGAGATACTGGGAGGTGGGAGGAACCTGGGCCTGAGCCGAATGGGAAAAACACCAAGAGCCCTAGAGAAATGAACAACTACTTGAGTTTTCTTTTGGTTTTGAGGATTATTACATTCTGTTTTAAAGGAAGGAAAGTAATTGAGAAAAGAGGGCAACATGAGGGCAAGAATAGGAAACACTGAAATCTGCTCAGAGAGTGTAGCCAATGAAACCAGATTCCAATTGGTCGAGCAGCTGAAGGCGGGCCCGAGTGCTAGTCTCAGCTCCGCCAGCCAGGGCTGGTGGGAGCCCTTGACTCCATCCACTGCTCCCCCTGCCACTTCCCTGGAGTCATGAAAGGCAGCCTAGGTTTTGGGTGGTTATCTTTATCCACCCGCCCATTGTTCTTGAAAATCTCCAAAGGCTCAGCTCAGAATGAGATGAAATAACTGATGTGGCGGCAGCAGCTACGAGTACACTAATTTCCAGGCCATAGGAGCTGACCAACAGCAGAAAGCGCATCTGGCCCGTCCCTGCCCCTCTTCCACAGTTCCCCTGAGATCACGAGGGGGTGGGGCCTGGCTCTGCAGGCTTTGCCTTCCTAGGCACCTCTCTGGCCCCCTGGAGGGGAAGCTCCCACACTCCACAGCCTACAGTGACACGTACCCTCCCATCCACATGATGCCACATCCGTCCACACTCACCTGTGCACCCGCTCGTCACGTCACACCCTCTCACTCAGCTGTTTGTCTTTCATACTTTGACTCTCGTGTTGAGCTCCCTAAGCACATAAATCCTCTAGGGTTAGCACACACCACCTCTGCTCTGACTACTGCGTGGCTCTCTTTTACCCTACACACCCACACACACCCCAAACCCCAGGGCTATAAAATGTAATCTCAAGACCCCAAGCCCCTCCAGTCCTCCTCTGCCCCTCTCTGAGGGTCACATGTGGTCCTCCTGCCCATGGGCCCTTGGTCTGGAGCCCTGGTCTGGACCACGCATGACTGGAAGCTGGCCACGGGCCGTCTGTCCACAGCCCCCGGACGAGTACTGTCTCATGTGGGTCACCGCCGACCTGATCTCCTTCACCCTCATCGTTGGCATCTTCGTACTCCAGAAGTGAGTAGGCCCCGACCACCTTCCGTGGTCTTCCCTGCCCAAGACAGGCCAGTCCCCACCCCAGCCAGAGGGTGGGGTCCCATCTTCCTGAGCCCTTGGCCGGGAGACATCCTGACCAGACCGCCCTGTTCAGGGGAGAAGGAGGCCTCCCAGTGGCCCCCAGCCCGTCCCCCTCAGCCAGAGCCCAGTGGCTTCTGGAATGAGCACTCAGCAGGGAGCCCAGAGCCAGGCTGGGTGGAGATTTGCTGTGTAAACTCTTTGGTGAGGTTCAGCTCCTCTCTGGGCTGGTCTCCCCACTCCCCCCTTGTCACCTAGGGCCTGGGTTTCCACAGTTCCCATGCCAGCTCCCCCCCCATCCTTCAGGACGACAGCTGGGGTGGTGGTCGCAGTGGGAGTGGGCTGGTCCCGGGGAGGGGGGTTTTGCTCCTGACTGACGTTCTCTCTCTGCCCCACACCGCTCTGACCCGGCGCACGTCCCTCCTCTCTCCCCTCTCCCCTCTCTCTGCTGCACTCTTGGCATCTCACAGCTATCACTTGATCAGGTAATTCTGGTGTGGTCCTCCTCCCGTTCCTCTTTCTCCCTCTTCCTCACCACCCCCTTCTCCACTTCCGTCTGAAAGCCTGCCTCTCACGGAGCCCCAGGCCCAGGTCCCCGTCCCGGGCCCTGGCTCTGCCTGAAGCCTCCTCCCTCTCCTCACTCCCCTCCTCTCCCCTGCAGCCCTCCCGCTCTCTCTCCGTCTTTGTGTGTGTCCCCCTGCTCTCTCTTCCTCCTGCAGACATTTCCTTGCAGGTTGCTGACCTGGCATCTCTCAGCACCGAAGTGTCTGCCTCTGTGGAGGGGGTTCTGCCTGGGCAAACCCCCACCCCCCGCACCTCCTGCCACAGCCTGGCACTTTGGGCAAGGCCTTCCCAACGCCCGGAGCACAGCCTACCAAGTTCTGTCTCTCCTTGCCCACCTGCTGCCCTCCTGTCTCCCAGTTTGCCTTTTCCACGGTTCACTCTGTTTACCTTTCTCTCTTATCTCATTCACTCTTCTCTTTCACTTTCTGTCTCTTGACTCTGACCCTCCCCCTCTCCCCTATATGCACCATCTTCCCAGCTTTCCCCTGGGAGGAGACCCCAGTGGTTGAGCTTCCTGTCCTAGATGAACCTCGCTGCAGAGACCCAGACCTGACACTTCCCTCCTGGGTTTAATGTTGATTTTCAAGATGAGAAGTCCGCCTTGGGCAGGTGCCTCCTAGGTCAGGCACCTTCACTGACCGGCTTCTAGGAGGAGGAGCCCTGGGCTCCCTGACTGTGGGGCTGAGCCCAGAGAAGGGCCGTTTACCTGGGATTTCCACCATCCTCTCCATCGGCAGATGTCCACCCGTGCTGGCTGGTGCTGTCCTGGGCCTGTGGCAAAGAGTCAGGTCTTCCATCCAGAGCCCCAGGGTGCTCTGTGGGCATGCTGGGCCACTCGAGATACTGGGCGACATGATTGTCTTCCTGGGGGTCAGGAGAGGCCTGATGGAGGAGAGGACCCTGGGGGAGAAGATCATTTCCCTGTGGGCCTCATTTATCCCTTCATTCACTCAACAGTCCTTATAGCACCCACCACACAGCAGGCATGGGGGTTGGTGCCAGGCACGCAGTGATAAATGAGACCCTGCTGCTGTTCTCAAGCGCGTGTAGGGTGGCCAGCCCAGCCAGAGCGCAGGCTGCCTTCCCCTCTGCCACCTGCTTTCCCCATGTCTGTCTGCTCTCTTCACCCACCTGTCTGCCTGTCCATCTGTCTGTCCATTTTGGCTGTGCCGATCCCATCTGGAAACAATTGATTTCTCGTGGAGTCTGGGCTTTGTCCACCCACTCCAGCAGGGCTTAGGGCCCCAGGGGAGTTGGGTTTTGTTTCCAAGCTGATTTCCGCTTCCCTGAGTGGGGGTGGGGGTCCAGTGAGCCCTCCTCTCTTAGATTGCAGGAAAAATCTCTGTTCGGAGGCCAGGGATTTGGATCTAATTCAGAGGAACTGTAACAAACAAAGCTGTGCTCTGGGCCGGACCAAAGAAACTGAGCTCTCCTGGCTCCACCGGGTCCCTGCACAGCCCTTGCAGCCCCACTGCAACCCATTCAATTAATTTTGCTCCCACCTTGCCCCAGCCGTGGGAGGGATAACACTCCAGCCTGCCCCTTCCTGTTAGGGGATATGCACCCCCACTCTTCCAGGGCTGAAGGAATGGAGCAGCAGCAGGCCCCACGCCAAGTCACTCCAGCACCCTTGCCTTGATCCCCCCGTGAAGACAAGATCCCCGCTGTCTCTCCTCTCCTCCTTCCTTTCCTTCACTTCCTCTCTAGGGTTCCTCACTGGCTTCACTCAGTCTGGTCCTGATGGTGGAGCTATAGGTGACAGCTGGGACTCCCCAGGATTGGTTTGTACCCCAGGGCAGGTCATCAGCCATGCCTGTTAAGCCTGCACTCCCAAATTTGTCCTATCCACAGAGAGCCACATGTATAATTGGGGGCACCTGAGACATAACTCGGGGAAGGCAATGGCACCCCACCCCAGTACTCTTGCCTGGAAAATCCAATGGACGGAGTAGCCTGGTAGGCTGCAGTCCATGGGGTCGCTAACAGTCGGACAGACTGAGCGACTTCACTTTCACTTTTCTCTTTCATGCATTGGAGAAGGAAATGGCAACCCACTCCAGTATTCTTGCCTGGAGAATCCCAGGGATGGGGGAGCCTGGTGGGCTGCTGTCTATGGGGTCACACAGAGTCGGACACGACTGAAGTGACTTAGCAGCAGCAGCAGCA
>SJYX01017438.1:8034-25519 GCA_006410675.1 Oreotragus oreotragus
GACTCATCCTGTTTTTCTAGTGTCTTTCTCTTTTGATGTGCAGAAGAACTTCTTTTGGATATGTCGACTGTCGATTATATGTGCAGCACATATAAGCTCACCTTTTCACTCTCCTAATGGAATGGAATCTTTTGATGAACAGAAATTCCAAATTTTAAGGTGGTCTAATTTACGACTGTTTTATCTAAAGACTGATATTATTTGTGTCATTTTTAAGTGTTCTTTTCCTATCACAAGGTCAGGAAGATTTCTCCAAAATTATCTTTTAAAGCATGGGTCTGTTTCTACAGTATCTCTTCTGTTACATTGGTCTATTCTTATAACAGGAGTAAATTATCATGCATTGCTACAGCTCTAAAATAAATCTCAAAACTCAGTAAATTCTCCAATTTTATCTTTGACCTCAAAGTTGTCTAGGCTAATTCCAGCCCTTTTTGTATTACCATACAAGTTTTAGAATCAGCTTGTCAAGTTCTCAAGGGTAAAAAAAATAGAATTTTAATTGCATTTGCATTGATTCTATAGATGAACTGAAAGAAAACTGATATTCTTATAACATTGTTTTTCTAGTCTTTACAGACCTATCGCTCTATATATTTATTTTACTCAGTGTGTCTCAACACTGTATTATATTTTTCTGTGTAGAGGTCTTACATATCTTTTGTTAGACTCAACCCTAAGAATAAATGGTAGTTGCTTTAAATTTTTTTTCAGTTAATGTTGATTTTCCTGGATCTCCTAAGTGTGTTTATGTGTGTGTGTATACATATACATATATATATGATCTGTAAATAATGACATACTTATTTTTCTCCATGAAAAGAAATAAAGAGAGTGGCCTATCTTATCTCATTCACAATTTCAGAAGGAAAGCTCTCAACATCTCACCATTAAGCTTGATGTTTACTCTAGAATTTTTGGAAGATTCCTTATATCACTAAGGATGTTCCCTTTTATTCTCAGTTTACTTGTTTTATCATGAATGGGTGCTGAATTTCACAAAGTATTTTTCCAAAATCACTGACATGATCATATGATTTTTCATCGTCACTCATCTAATCTGGAAAATAACATTAATTTCATATTCAAACATTAAAGAAACATTGCAGGACTGCAAAGAATCTAACTTGACTGTGATGTACTGTCCAATTTTCAAATCACTAGATTCAATACATCGTTATCTGGTTTAGGACTTATGCATCTGTACTTCAATGTGGCCTATATTTTCCTTTCTCATAAAAGTTTTGGTTATCAAGGTTATGCTGAAAGGAATTCTCTATTTTCCTATGTTCTAGAAGAATTTGCATAATACAGGCTTTTTTCCCTCAATTTTTATAGAGATACAATTCACAGACTATAAAATTCACCATTTTAAATTATGCAGTTCAGAGCTGTGCACCATATATACACAGAATTATGCAACTGATTCCAAAACATTTTCATCATCCCCCAAAAGAAACCTTTAGCAGTCACTCCCCATTTTCCCTTTTCCCCAGCCTTTGGAAACCACTGATAACCTTGTATATCTATGGACTGGCCTCTTCTGGAAATTTCATATAAACAGAATCATATAATATGTGGTCTTTTGAGGTGGCTTCTTTTAGTTAGCATAATGTTTTCATGAGAAATTCTGGGCTGGATGAAGCACAAGCTGGAAGATTGCCAGGAGAAATAACAATAACTTCAGATATGCAGATGACACCACCCTTATGGCAAAAAGTGAAGAGGAACTAAAAAGCCTCTTGATGAAAGTGAAATAGGAGAGAAAAGTTGGCTTAAAGCACAACATTCAAAAAACTAAGATCAGGGCATCCAGTCCCACCACTTCATGGCAAATAGATGGGGAAACAGTGGCTAACTTTAATTTTTTGGGCTCCAAAATCGCTGCAGATGGTGATTGCAGCCATGAAATTAAAAGATGCTTACTCCTTGGAAGGAAAGTTATGACCAACCTAGATAGCATATTAAAAAGGAGAGACATTACTTTACCCACAAAGATCCATCTCGTCCATGTTATGGTTTTTCCAGTAGTCATGTATGGATGTGAGAGTTGGACTAAAAAAAGAAGGCTGAGCACTGAAGAATTGATGCTTTTGAACTGTGGTGTTGGAGAAGACTCTTGAGAGTCCCTTGGACTGCAAGGAGATCCAACCAGCCCATCCTAAAGGAGATCAGTCCTGAGTGTTCATTGGAAGGACTGATGCTGAAGCTAAAACTCCAATACTTTGGCCACCTGATGCAAAGAGCTGACTCATTTGAAATGACCTTGATGCTGGGAAAGGTTGAAGGCAGGAGGAGAAGGGGACGACAGAGGATGAGATGGTTGGATGGCATCACCAACTCAATGGAGATGAGTTTGAGGCTCTGGGAGTTGGTGATGGACAGGGAGGCCTGGTGTGCTATGGTTCATGGGGTCGCGAAGAGTCGACACGACTGAGCAACTGAACTGAACTGAATGTTTTCAAGGCTCATCTACCTGGTAGCAAGCATCTGTACTCCATTCCTTTCTATAATTAATAACTGTGTAAACACAACTTCTTTTATTCACTTTCAGCTGATGGATATTTAGGCTGTTCTCACTTTTTGCCTATTATGAATGCTGCTGCTGTGAACATTCATGTACAAGGTTTTATGTGAACACGTTTCTAATTCTCTTGGGTGTATAAATGGATTTGGATTTCCTGGGCTATATGGTAACTCTAACATTTAACATTAACTACCAAAATTTTTTCCACAGTAGCTGTACCATTTTACATTGCCACTAGCAATACAAGAGGGTTGCATCTCCTTCAATCCTTACCAACATTTGCTATTTTCTGACTTCTTGACTCTAGTCAACTTGCTGCTGCTAAGTCGCTTCAGTCGTGTCCGACTCTGTGTGACCCCATAGATGGCAGCCCATCAGGCTCCCCCGTTCCTGGGATTCTCCAGGCAAGAACACTGGAGCGGGTTGCCATTTCCTTCTCCAATTCATGATGAGGTCACTCACGCATGTCCGACTCTTCGTGACCCCATGGACTGCAGCCTACCAGGCTCCTCCGTCCATGGGATTTTCCAGGCAAGAGTACTGGAGTGGGGTGCCATTGCCTTCTCCGTAGTCAACCTAATGACAGTAAAGTGATATTGTTGTTTGTATTTGATTTTCCCTGATGAATAAAAATGTTGAGCACATATTCATGTGCTTATGGACATTTGTATATCATCTATGCAAAATTGTCTATTCAAATTCTTTGTCCATTTTTTAACTGGGCTATTTGTCTTTTTTTATTTGGGGACTGCATTTTTCATATATTCTGTATATTAGACTTATCAGACATATGGTTTGAAAATATTTTCTCTCATTCTGTGAGCTGTCTTTTCACTTGTGAGTGTCCTAATAACACATGTAAGTTTTACATTTAGATGAAGTTCAATTTACATATTTTTTATTTGGTTACTTGTGCTCTGGGTATAATATTTGAGAAAGTATTGCCTACTCCAAGGTTACAAAGATTTACATCTATGTTTTCTTTAAAGTTCTATAATTTTAGCTCTTACATTTAGGTCTTTGATCCATTTTCAGTTAAATTTTGCATATGGTGTGAGGTAGGGATCCAAATTCATGCTTTGTGTGTGGATATCTAGTTGTCTCAGCAATGTTTGCTGAAAGGCGATTCTTTCCCCATGAAATAGTCTTGGCACCCTTGTCAAAAAAAAAAAAACAGTGACCAGGGCTTCCCTGTTGGCATACTTGCCAATGCAGGAGACATGGGTTCGATCCTTGGTCTTGGAGGATCCTACCTGCAGTGGAGGAACCAAGCCCCTGTGTCACAGCTATTGAGCCTGTGCTCTAGAGTCCAGAATGGCAACTACTGAATCCACACGAGGCAACTACTGAAACCTGTGCACCACAGTGCTCTTCCTTTCTCTGCAACGAGAAGCTACCACAATGAGAAGGCTTCACACTGTGACGAGAAAGTAGCCCCCACTTACTGCAACTACAGAAAAGCCTGCTCAGCAAAAAAGAACCAGAATAGCCCCAAATAAACAAATAAATAAAAATATTCTAACAAAAAAGGTGACCACAGATGTTATGTATTTGTTGCCAAGATCTCTATGTCCATCCTTAGACATAGATCTATATGCCTATCCTTATCCTGGCAACTCATCATTTTGATTATTATAGCTTTGAAGTAAGCTTAAATTCAGGAAGTGTGGGTCCTCCAGCTCACTCAGATTTTACCAACTGTTCCACTGCTGAACTTTTGTTTTTGTTGTTCTGTCGCTAAGTCATGTCTGAATCTGTGACGCCATGGACTGTAGCACACCAGGCTTTCCTGTCCTCCACTATCTCCCGGAGTTTGCTCAAACTGATGTCCATTGTGAAGAAGGCAATGGCAACCCACTACAGTACTCTTGCCTAGAAAATCCCATGGACAGGGGAGCCTGGTAGGCTGCAGTCCATAGGGTCACAAAAGTTGGACACAACTGAGCGACTTCACTTTCACTTTTCACTTTCATGCATTGGAGAAGGAAATGGCAACCCACTCTGGTGTTCTTGCCTGGAGAATCCCAGGGACGGGGAGCCTGGTGGGCTGCCATCTCTGGGGTCGCACAGCATCGGACAAGACTGAAGCGACTTAACAGCAGCAGCAGNGCATTGGAGAAGGAAATGGCAACCCACTCTGGTGTTCTTGCCTGGAGAATCCCAGGGACGGGGAGCCTGGTGGGCTGCCATCTCTGGGGTCGCACAGCATCGGACAAGACTGAAGCGACTTAACAGCTGCAGCAGCAGCACGTCCATTGGGTCAGTGATGCCATCCAACCATCTCATCCTCTGTCACCCCCTTCTTCTCCTGCCCTAAATCTTTCCCAATATCAGGGTCTTTTCCAATGATGCTCTTTGCATCAGGTAGCCAAAGTATTGGAACTTCAATTTAAGCATCAGTCCTTCCAATGAATATTCGGGATTGATTTCCTTTAGGATTGACTAGTTCCATCTCCTTGCTGAACAAGGGACTCTCAAGAGTCTTCTCCAGCACTACAGCTTTGAAAGCATCAGTTCTTCAGTGCTCAGCCTTCTTGAGGGTCCAACTCTCACATCTGTACATGACTACTGGAAAAACCATAGCTTTGACTAGATGGACCTTTCTTGGCAAAGTGATGTCTCTGCTTTTCAACATGCTGTCTAGGTTTATCATAGCTTTTCTACCAAGAAGCAAGTGTCTTAATTTTGTGCCCGCAGTCATCAACCGCAGTGATTTTGGAGCCCAAGAAAATAAAGTCTCTCACTGTTTCCATTTATCCTCCACCCATTTACCATGAGGTGATGGGACTGGATGCCATGATCTTCATTTTTTGAATGCTGAGTTTTAACCTAGCTTTTCACTCTACTCTTTCACCTTCATTAAAAAAAAAAAAAAACAAAAAAAACCACTCTTTAGTTCCTTTTCATTTTCTGCCAATAGAGTAGTGTCATCTGCATAATATCTGAGGTTATTGATACTTCACCCTTCAATCTTGATTCCAGCTTGTGAGCCATCTAGCCTGGCATTTCATGTGATGTATTCTGAATGTAAGTTAAATAAACAGGGTGGCTTTAGAGAAGAAAAATAATCTAATCCAAGGTCCTACTGAGAATCATGCTTGTATTTAACTGTCCTGTCTTCTTCATTCTATTACTGCTCTTCCTCAGTTGTTCATGACCTCATATTTTTAAAGAATACAGGCAGTTATTTTGTAATATGTCAATAAATTTAAGATCAAATTAAGCAAATTATCAGGAATACTACATTAGTGATGCTGTGGTCTTCTCAGTGCCTAATATAAAGAGGCACCCACTATGTATATGTCCTATAACTAATGATAATAAACTTGATAATTTAATAAGTGGTATCTAACAACTCCCCACTTAAACTTCCTATTTTTCCTCTGTACTTAAAAACTATCATTTGGGGAGATATTCTGTAACTATAAATATTGTGTTCTTCAACAAATTTCACTAATTTAAGATCCACTGGTGATTCTTGCCTGGATAAATTATTATAATAATTTCTAAATGGTGGTTTTCTAATTCCATCATTCCTTATACATTTATTACTTAGCATTCTGTTATAGAAAAGGTGCTTTCCCATCTCCCTTATTTGACTATTTATTAATTTACTTATTCATAACAGTATGGATTCATCAATTTCTATATTCTTGAATGATCCATTACTATCATTGTTTATTTTAATACTTGAATTGTTCCAGATTTGGCAAATGGGAAGTTGTTGATGCTGGCTCTTACATATTTCTGACATGTTACCACTGTGTCAGACTATTTCCTACTTTCTGTCACAAAAAGATTTTTCAGGCTCATCCTGTATTTTCCCTGCCTCTGCCCTGGAATCAGCCATTTCTCTGAGCAGTTCTGGTTCTTTTCATTGGAGAGTGATATGTTGATCTAAACGATATAAATACCTAAAGATTAGATACTGGTGTGTCAGAGCTTCACGGTGCTCCCAGTTGTTGTTGTTCAGTTGCTATCTCGTGGAGTTTGCTCAAACTCATGCCCACTGTGGTGGTGACCCATCTAGCCATCTCATCCTCTATTGCCCTCTTCTCCTTGTCACCCTCAATCTTTCCTAGCATCAGGGTCTTTTTCAATTAGTTGGCTCTTCGATTCAAGTGGCCAAAGTACTGAAACTTCAGCTTAAACATCAGTCCTTCTAATGAATATTTAGCATTGATTTCCTTTAGGATTGACTGGTTTCATCTCCCTGCTGTCTAAGGGACACTCACGAGTCTTCTCCAACACCACGGTTTGAAAGCATCAATTCTTCTGTGCTCAGACTTCTTTATGGTCCAGCTCTCACATCCATACATGACTATGGGAAAAATCATAGCTTTGATGAGATGGATCTTAGTCAGCAAACTGATGTCTCTGCTTTTTAATATGCTGTCTAGGTTTTGTCATAGCTTTTCTTCCAAGGAGCAAATGTCTTTTAGTTTCATGCCTGCAGTTACTGTCCACAGTGATTTTGGAGCCCAAGAAAATAAAATCTGTCACTGTTTCCACTTTCTCCCATCTATTTGCCATGAAGTGATGGCAATGGATGGCCATGATCTTTGTTTTTTGAATATTGAGTTTTAAACCAGTTTTTTACTCTCCTCTTTCACCCTCATCAAGATGCTCTTTAGTTCTTCACTTTTTGCCATTAAAGTGGTATCATCTGCATATCTAAGGTTATTGATATTTCTCCCCATACTCTTGATTCCAGCTTGTTGAGTCATCCAGCCTAGCATTTCGCATGATAAGTAAATGCATATAAGTAAATAAGCAGGGTAACAATATACAGCTTCAATGTACTCCTTTCCTAATTTTGAACCAGTCCCATTCTAACTGTTGCTTCTTGTCCTGCATACAGGTTTCTCAGGAGGCAGGGAAGGTGTTCTCATATTCCCATCTCTTTAAGAATTTTCCAGTTTGTTGTGATCCAAACATTCAAAGGCTTTAGTGTAGTCAATGAAGCAAAAGCAGACAGTAGAAAAACAAATATACACATACACATGCACGCATGCGCACACATACACATGAACACATCTACATCTATTTCTGTTTCTAGCTGTGTGTATTTTAAAAAGAAATTTAAGTTCATACCAATGCTTCCAAATTCAATCAATCACCTATTTGTTGTTGCTCAGTCGCTAAGCAGCATCTGACTCTTTGTGACACCATGAAGAACTGCAGCACACCAGGTTTCCCTGTTCTTCACTATCTTCCTGAGTTTGTTCAAATTCATGTCTGTTGAGCCAGTGATGCTATCTAACCACCTCATCCTTTGTCTTCCCCTTCTCTTGCCGTCAATCTTTCCCCGCATCAGGGTCTTTGTCAGAGTCGGCTCTTCACATCAGTCACCTATAGTTCATTCTAAACTTCTCTCTTTCCATATTGGTAAATCCTTTCTCTGAAAATGAGAAATTTTATTCCCTTCATATTCTATATCTTATTTTCTTAATATTTCTTATGCGACCAACCCACATCTGCCAGCTACTTCTAATCCATATTTTTTTAAATGAGGTGGGAGAACAAGAGCATAAAGAAGGAGCTCTTGTCTTTTTAATGTTCTACAGGACCTGCAGTTACCTTTTTCATATCTGATAGCAATGTTGGTAGTAATATTATCTTTTTCATCACTGATACTAGCTTCCATACCTTCTAACTTCTTTTCTTGATTAACCACAGCAGCCGCTTCTGACTTTGATGATGATGTCTGATGTATGACAGTCCTAGTTTATTAATTTCTGCTCTTTATCATTTTCTTCCTTCTGATGTCTTTGGGTTTAGTTTACTTTTTCCCCTAACTTCTTGAGCTGGATATTTTGATCACTGGCTTTCAGCCTTTATTTTATTCCAGAAATTATATGCATTTTAGCACTATAAAGTTTCCTTCAGATATGACTTAGGCTCCATCTCACATATATTATTTTTGTTATTCAATTTAAAATATTTCCTAATTTCTATTATAATTTGTCCTCTGACCAATAAATTACTCAGATTATTATTGCTGAGGCTTCCCCCTAAGGATTTCTATCTTCTCCTGGATCATGCTCCTATTTTTCTTCTGCTTAAGAAGTCTTCACTCTCCCTAAGCTGTCTGTAGATTTATTATTTATCACCTAGCTCTTCCAGTTATCCTCAGAGATACGAAAAGTCCCTCTACCCCAACATTTTTTACCAGTGTATGATAAAAGAAATACAGGGTATTTGATAAACAAATACAGGGTATGCTCATTCATTTATTTACAAATGAAATAAATCCACCATAGACAAAAAAATTCAAAAAATATATAAACCTGCATCGTTCAATATGGTAATCACTTGCCACACATGGTTATCAAGTACATGAAAGGTAGCTACTCTGAACTTAGACTCTGACCAAAAAGAAAGAATGTAAAATATCTTAATAATAATGATCATAGTAAAAAATAATAATATCCATACTCATTACATGTTGAAATAATTTCTGATGTATTGCATTAAATTTAAAATATTATATAAGTTATTTTCATATGTTTCTTTTTGCCTTTTTAATGTAACAAGTAGGAAATTTAGAAGTACGTATGTGGCTCATGTTATATTTCTATTGGGCAGCATGGACAGGTTATAGTAATGTGGCAAATCTAAAAAGATGAGATATTTTTAAATGATAAGTTTCTGATTCTATCCTTTGATCCAGTAACTAACTGTACAAGTAAAATATTAGGCAGAGGTTGGTCTTAACAACACATGACACATATAAAAAAGACTCTAATTTTACTTGACACTAAACTCAAGATGAGTAAATAGTTTGCAAAGCCAGAGGAAAAAGTGAATATGGCCTCACACTTCAATAATACAGTTATAATAGCAACTATGAAAAGGCTGGGGGTCTGATCAGCATAAGGTAAAACGAGACCACTTCCTCTGTGGGTTTTCTGTCTACATGAAATATTTTTTTTACTGCTAACCAGAATTTCTACTCTCTTTGTAGTCTGGGGAATTGGGTTTTTGCACAGACATAAAAGGAGAAGATCTTTCAGCTCTCTACTACTTGACAGTTAAGCACAGTAATATGATTGGAACTTAATCAATCAGACTCACTTGCCTGGGACTCTGAATCTCAAGCAAGGAAGGCAAAGATAAAGAGGAAATGGTGGTATTTAAAAAAAAGAGCAATACATCCTAGCCAGATGTTTCTCTGCAAAACCTCCCTAGTTTCTGCCTATTCTAACCCTGATTCACAGGTTTCAGTATCAAATCTGTGACCTATCCTCTCAAAGAATTAATTTTTCTATTTAATCAGCTAGAGTCTAATTCTGTTGCTAGCTACTTGCTAGCCACTAAGCCATGGTAAGCACAATTTAAAGAGGATAGATAGGTAAAGTAGGACACAATAAACCAAGTGTGATAATAAGGAAGATTTTAACATCACATCATAGTAGGAACTACAGTAAGAACTGGATGACTGGGCCTAAAGACTAATGAGATGGTATGATAAACATCTCCACATAAAAGAGGTTATCATAAAAGGGATTATATTATTTCCACATAAATACAAGTTACAGAACAGAGAATGCTCAGTGAAAATGACAGATTTTCACCTGCCAGAGCTGTCTCAAAAAGAGAATTAGTTACCAGAGGGAATATGGTCAAGGGTAACTGTGTAATGGGTAGGTAGATTAGATGACTTTACTAACAGTTCTAAGATTCTATGATTTACTCACCAAAATAAAATTTGTTAGAAATCCACTATGTGTCAAAACACTGAATCAATGAAATTCAAACCACAAGCGAGACATATTCAGTGGTTTGAAACATCAGTAGCATGCTAGCAAATGCTGCTCTTTAGCCTGAGTGAATTAAACAGAAGATTATTCCCTCAGATGTCCAATGTAACATTTATCAGTGGTACTTTATGACAGAAATTAGTTATAATTTACAATCCCTCTTAAAGCAAATTTCTACCCTCTCTAGTCTTGTTTACAAATTTTTATTCTAAAGAATGGGCTGAATAAGTAAAACTATTAGTGACAAAAGATGTTACATAATGAGTAAATTTCAGAGGATTATCTAATGAATGAAGAAGTCACATAGTCTATAGTCAGTTACTTAATTTTCAAGGTAACACTGAGTTTAGTGATCTGGTTGTGACAGCACAGAACCCGAGCCCCACAGCACTGACTCCTGGCCCACTGCTCTTTCTGCTAAGTCATACCTCCAAGATGTTCTATACCAGCAGCAAGAAAAATAAAAAAGAAGAAAAGATAGTAATGAAAAAAGTTACTAGCAAATCCATTATCAAGAGCATGCTTCCCTCCAGTGTTCTTCATCAACATTTTTTACATTTACTACTAAACTGAAGCTTTCTGAAATCAAATTAGAAAAAAATAATAATAATAATGGTTAGTTTTTTAAATAATCCTTAATTCTGCTAACATATATGTGAAATCATCAGTTTAAAAAGAAATATATTTGGAAAAGTAAATGTCTAAAATTTTACCAGCATTTCTAAGGCAAATGATACAAAGCTGAATATATCAAAGGCCATTATAATTATGCATGATGTAAAACCAGTTTTCATAATATGGGTTACCTGCATTCTGTTTTATCAAATACAGCATTTGCACAGACACTAAGCTTCCAATAACAAAATACATTTCAAACTGACTGGATTTCACAGGAATCACTTCTAATTCAGTTTATCTGCACTCTAACTTTCCTCTTTAGAAAATCCAAAATCACATTACTGTGACACTACATTCTACTCTTCTCACAAAGACTTTTTTCTTAGCACTGACTAGTTTTACATGAGAGTGGCAATGAAAATTTTACACAAGAAAGATTTTAAAACATAAGCCACTAAGATCCACTCCATGTCTGACAAAAGGGAATTGATATCAAGTTTAGCTATGTGCAGACACTGCTTAATTGGCCATAGTTGCCATTTAAATGCATAAGACAAAGAACTTTAAAGTGTATTCACTTTGCCAGTATCATACTATTCTCATCTTACTGTCAAGACATGCCAGTCTCACTTTACTATAAAAGGCAACTTTCTAATTCTCCCAGAAGATGACTATCAGAAAATGACAGCCAGCTACAAAAATGGTTATTTGTTTTAAAAATATATTACTTTTCCATAACAAAGTATTGGACTCAAAAACACTTTTCACTTACAATGTTTTTGTTTTTTTTTTTAAACAGACAGCTACACTTTGGAAACCAGACCCAAGACTAATAATAAATATATGCCAAGTTATTCATAAATGAAATATAGTACCAACCTTACTTTAGTCATAAAAGTTATATTCTACTTTAAAAGACTCTCCTGACATAGAAGTACTGTTTATTTTCTTTCTAAGGTAATCTTATTGCCAAATCACTGGTAATGAAAGTTTTCTATGATCAGGAAAAGGAATATTTAAAAAATTTAGTTGACTTCCTTTTCTCCATTCTACTAATACAATTCAAATTCTTTAATTAAATTCATTAACTTAAGCGACCTACTTTAGGGCACAGAAAGATTTAATTCCCAATAATTTCCTTTAAAAGTTGTCTACTGATTTCCCTTTTCACTGAAAGAAAAAAAGAAAAAGAAGAAACCCTCTAAAAGGCAAAAATATAAGCAGCTATACTTCTGATACAAGTTGGCACAGAGAAAGTACATTTGGTGGCTTAAACAACCTATTTTGAGGAATGTTTAGCTCACCGTTATCAGAAATGATCAGAGTGATACCATGCAGCTGTAACCTGAGTCATGTTTTACGAACAAGGGAATACAAACAAGACAAGCAGCTGGAGCAGCCTCACAGTCACTGATGCACATCTTTCTCCTTACAGCTATGAAGGCTATTTTGTTAAGCAGGATGAAACAGAACAAAAGTGGCTCTGAAAGTAATGTTATAGGCATTCAGATAACTACATATAGATGTACAGCTAAAATTACCAATTAGTTTACCAATTGGCTGCAACGGATTCGATCGGTTTTTAACTAATTCTAGTTACTGGCGCACAGCAGGATGGTTGGCGCCATCCCTCTGTCCTCCTGACACACAATACTAGGTGCACAGACCCTTGGGCCCAGACATCAATACAGCCCTCCAACTCAGCTGCAGGAATGAGTACAGTTGTGCCCTCTGTGATGATGAAAGAAGTGGAAATAACCATCACATGAGAAGTCAGTGATGAAGGGACTCTTACAAAAAGAAAATGCTTTACAAAAAGTGAAACAAGTTTTAAAAACCATTTTCTAAACTGCTAATCTAATGTTTAAAAAAGAAATCATCTGAAAGCAAATGGCAAGTAAATCTCTTTCAAAAACTTTCTAATAGTAGTATTCACCCAGTCATCTTCATTCCGTTATCATTTACCTCTTTCAAATATCTCCCCTTAATTCTCAATATAAGCAAGCTGGAAAAAGAATACATACATAATATATTCAACAAATAAAAGCCTACCAAATGAAAATCTGCTAATGAAAAGCATTCTTCTATAATTTAATCCTTACCAGGATCCTTTTAGATAAATAAAATTTGCAGTTGCCTGGATAGTGATACAAATATGTTGCTTCAGTGGCTAACTAATTTTTAATCGCAACTCATCTGGAAGTCGCTGGACCAGATGTTCTTATGCCATTTGCCATTATGAAAACCAAGAGACCTATTATGACTAAGTTTAAGTAGACAAAAATGCTCAAAACGATTATTATAATGCGCAAAGTCAACACTGCTGTTGCTGTTCAGTCGTGTCTGACTCTTTGCTACCCCCATGGACTGCAACACACCAGGCTTCCGTGTCCTTCACTGTCTCCCTGAGATTGCTCAAACTCATGTTCATTGAGCTGATGACATCATCCAACCATCTCGTCCTCTATTGTCCCCTTCTCCTCCTGCCTTCAACTTTTCCCAGCATCAGGGTCTTTTCCAGTGAGCTGGCTCTTCAAATAGGGTGGCCAGAGTATTGGAGCTTCAGCATCAGCATCAGTCCTTGCGATGAATGTTCACGGTTGATTTCCTTTAGGACTGACTGGTTTGTTCGTGCAGTCCAAGGGAGTCTCAAGAGTATTCGCAAACACCACAATTCAAAAGCATCAATTCTTTAGCATCCAGCTTTTCTTATGGTCCAACTCTCACATCCATACAGGACTAATGGAAAAACCATAGCTTTGACTATACAAACCTTTGTCTACAAAGTCATATTTCTGCTTTTTAATATGCTGAATAGGATTATCATAGCTTTTCTTCCAAGAAGCACGCATCTTTTAATTTCATAGCTGCAGTCAGCATCTGCAATGATTTTGGAGGCCAAAAAAATAAAGTCTGCCACTGTTTCCAATTTTTCCCCATCTATTTGCCATGAAGTGATGGGACTGGATGTCATGACCTTTGTTTTCTGAATGTTGAGTTTTAAACCAGATTTTCACTCTCCTCTTCACCTTCATTAAGTGGCTCTTTAGTTGCTCTTCGATTTCTGCCAGTAGGGTGGTGTTATCTGCATATCTGAGTTTATGCTGGTTTCTCCCAGCAATCTTGAGTCCAGCTTCAGCTTCATGCAGCCCAGCATTTCGCATGATGTACTCTGCACAGAAGTAAGCAGGGTGAAAATATACAGTCTTGATGTACTCCTTTCCCAACTTTGAACCAGTCTGTTGTTCCATGTCTGGTTCTAACTGTTGCTTCTTGACCTCCATACAGGTTTCTCAGAAGGCAGGTAAGGTGGTCTGGTATTCCTATCTCTTTAAGAGTTTTCCACAGTTTGTTGTTATCCACACAATCAAAGGCTTTAGCATAGTCAATGAAGCAGAAGTAGACATTTTTCTGGAATTCCCTTGCTTTTTCTATGATCCAGCATATGTTGGCAATTTGATCTCTGGTTCCTCTGCCTTTTCTAAATCTAGCTTGTACATCTGGAAGTTCTCAGTTCATGTACTGTTAAAACCTGGCTTAAAGGATTTTGAGCATTCCCTTGCTAATTGACTATGCTCCAATATAAAATAAAAAGTTTAAATTAAATTGAAAAAACACAACACATATAATTAATAATGAGACAGTAAAATGTGTAAAGCAAAAATTCCCCCAAATTCAAAGAGATATTGAAGAAATTGCAATAGTAGTGGGAGACTAAAATATTTCAGTGCCTGAGAGATCAAGGACATTTAAAAAACAAGCTGATAATTTAGAGTATGTAAATTGTAACTTTAAAAATATAAACATTAATTTTTATCTATAGAGAATCCACTTTACCTACTCCTATCTTGTCCAAAGGATGTTTGCAAATACTTAACTTCTTTACTTTCTCCACATCTATCAGGCTTCTGTGATAGCCATTTCCTTCCCCACGAAACTTCAGTTCCATGGTCCACTACTCCCAACTATTCTCTTAACCTCTTCAATCTTTTACTTAATGAAATTCCACTGAATCTGCCTTAAAAATACCAACCCATGACTAATTCATCTGCCCACCATCTTTGGGCATTTTTAGCAAGTGACTGAATGCTAGTAAGTATTCCATCAGGGTAGAAGGGAATCACATAATTGTGTAGACGTATCTTTACCCCAACAATGTATGTAGTCTCATTGCTTCACACAGACATTTAACATCTATTTACTATTTATCTATTTATCTACACAGTATTTATCTATTACTGTGTTCCAGTTCCAGTTTCAAGAACTGATGACAGAGTGGTAAACGAGACAGTCTGGTTTCTGTCTTCTGGGAGCTTAATGTCTAGTAAGGGAGACAGATATAAAAACGACAATATAAACAATTATGTAGTTTCAACTGCGATAAAATGTTTCTAGGGAAAGTATGCTATTAGAGTACAGTCAGACCATACGTGCCCAAGCAGAACCCATGGATATCCAGGGCTGAATGTGTTACATCATTTTATAAAAGGGGCTCGAGCATCCATGGACATTGGTATCCACATGGCAAGGGTAGGAGAGGTGTCTTGGAACCAATTCCATGCAGATGTGAGGGTGAACTCTATGTCAGCAGGGAACCTGANGATCTCTGGTTCCTCTGCCTTTTCTAAATCTAGCTTGTACATCTGGAAGTTCTCAGTTCATGTACTGTTAAAACCTGGCTTAAAGGATTTTGAGCATTCCCTTGCTAATTGACTATGCTCCAATATAAAATAAAAAGTTTAAATTAAATTGAAAAAACACAACACATATAATTAATAATGAGACAGTAAAATGTGTAAAGCAAAAATTCCCCCAAATTCAAAGAGATATTGAAGAAATTGCAATAGTAGTGGGAGACTAAAATATTTCAGTGCCTGAGAGATCAAGGACATTTAAAAAACAAGCTGATAATTTAGAGTATGTAAATTGTAACTTTAAAAATATAAACATTAATTTTTATCTATAGAGAATCCACTTTACCTACTCCTATCTTGTCCAAAGGATGTTTGCAAATACTTAACTTCTTTACTTTCTCCACATCTATCAGGCTTCTGTGATAGCCATTTCCTTCCCCACGAAACTTCAGTTCCATGGTCCACTACTCCCAACTATTCTCTTAACCTCTTCAATCTTTTACTTAATGAAATTCCACTGAATCTGCCTTAAAAATACCAACCCATGACTAATTCATCTGCCCACCATCTTTGGGCATTTTTAGCAAGTGACTGAATGCTAGTAAGTATTCCATCAGGGTAGAAGGGAATCACATAATTGTGTAGACGTATCTTTACCCCAACAATGTATGTAGTCTCATTGCTTCACACAGACATTTAACATCTATTTACTATTTATCTATTTATCTACACAGTATTTATCTATTACTGTGTTCCAGTTCCAGTTTCAAAAACTGATGACAGAGTGGTAAACGAGACAGTCTGGTTTCTGTCTTCTGGGAGCTTAATGTCTAGTAAGGGAGACAGATATAAAAACGACAATATAAACAATTATGTAGTTTCAACTGCGATAAAATGTTTCTAGGGAAAGTATGCTATTAGAGTACAGTCAGACCATACGTGCCCAAGCAGAACCCATGGATATCCAGGGCTGAATGTGTTACATCATTTTATAAAAGGGGCTCGAGCATCCATGGACATTGGTATCCACATGGCAAGGGTAGGAGAGGTGTCTTGGAACCAATTCCATGCAGATGTGCGGGTGAACTCTATGTCAGCAGGGAACCTGATTTGGTCTGGAACATGATAAGCTCCCCTGAGAAAGTGACACTTGAAACCTATACTAGGAATGGGAGTTAGGTAAAAGGGGTGGGGGAGGTGCAGAGGTGCTGGGCAAGAAGAGTGAGGATGAGTGTCTTGGCAAAAAAAGTCAGAATGTGGAAAGGTCTGAAGACTTGCGGGTACCTGGCATGTTTGAGTAACCGAAAGAAGGCTGGTTTAAGTGAGGCAGCAGGGAGGAGAGAAAAGTGGTGTGAAATGAGGTTTACACAAATCAGCTCACTCAAGATTTGAAGGTCGTGCTGGAGATTTTCACGCACAGAGCAAAGGGAAACTTTTGAGGAGCTATAATCAAAGAAATCAGAGCTCATGTTTAAGTATCAGTTGGCCTATCGTATAGAGAATGGATTGGAAGGATGCAGGGAGTCCTGCTAAAAGATTTCAGCTGTGATCCAGGGATTTTACTAATATAATGGCAGCTTGGACTAGAATGGTAGCAGTAGAGAATGAGAAAAGTGGACAGGTTGGAAAGATTTAAGAGGTAATACTCAAAGAGTCTTAAAAAGCAGAGATATTACTTTGCCAACGAAGGTCTATCTAGTCAAAACTATGGCTTTTCCAGTACGGATGTGAGAGTTGGACTATAAAGAAAACTGAGCACTGAAGAATTGATACTTTTGAACTGTGGTGATAGAGAAGACTCTTGAGAGTCCCTTAGACAGCAAGAAGATAAAACCAGTCCATCCTAAAGGAAGTAAGTCCTGAATATTCATTGGAAGACTGATGCTGAAGCTGAAACTCCAATATTTTGGCCACCTGATGCAAAGAACTGACTCATTGGAAAA
>SJYX01017440.1:13256-24322 GCA_006410675.1 Oreotragus oreotragus
CCAAATTTGCTGGCATATTGAGTGCAGCTCTTTCACAGCATCATCTTTCAGGATTTGAAAGAACCCAACTGGAATTCCATCACCTCCACTAGCTTTGTTCATAATGATGCTTTCTAAGGCCCACTTGACTTCACATTCTGGGATATCTGGTTCTAGATGAGTGATCACACCGTTGTGATTATCTGGGTCATGAAGATCTTTTTTGTACAATTCTTCTGTGTATTCTTACCACCTCTTCTTATGTATTTGTAATAACTGCATAAAAATTCTTGTACTTAGGAAAAAGAAGACTACATAGTAGCAGATAAATTCAAATTAAATTTAGGAAAATTAATTTTTACCCCTCCACATACTATTATTTGTCAATAAATAATTATAGACATTGGTAGTTATAGCTTATGTACTCCTTAAACTACATTATGTAGGAAATGTAAGAAAATCAGCTGGGAATAAAAGTTATTTAGGGCATAAGAGAGGCATTAGAGATCATTTAATCATTCAATACATAAAGAAAAATTTATCAACTTCTTATATATTTGCAGTGTCCCTTAGAGACTGATACCACAAAATAAGATTCCTTTCATAATGACAATTATAAAAATATATATATATATAATAGATATTGATGTGACTGAAGCAGTAAAGAGAGCAAAAACCTTAAATAAACAAAGAAGTCTGTTCTTGATTAAGAAGGGTAAATATAGTAAAATATCAGTTAAAATTATACATAAACATATACAAAAATGTAATTCCAAAGGAAATTTTTAAAAATTGGAACTTGATATTAAGAAGATAGATACACAAAAAAAGTCAAAACATTTTTAAAAGGTATTGAGGGATAAGGTTCATATGATAAACAGTTAAATACAACACAAATTTCTAAAAGTTTAAAATGTGAAACCTGGACTATACAGGTCAGAGATAGAAATGAAACTGAATGAAATAGAAAATTATGCATATGTGTATATTAAGGAGTGTGTTTTTAATTTGCTTATGTATATGGGTAGGCTTTCTAGAACATTATGCTATATAGTAAATATGCAATTATGAAAACAAGAGTAAATTATGTTTGATTTTAACTCTGGAAAATGATTTTAGATTGTGTGTAACCATGATAAAATTAGAAAAAATACATAAAAAAGAAATACGGTGTTAAGATTATGTGGTACTTTTGAACTTACATAATGAAGACAACAAATACATAATAATATAATGACTGGATTTACTGAGGAAAAATAAGTCAATAATTATTCATCCTTAGGTTTTACTCTATGAGATCTGGAACAGGAACACATCCATTACTTTTAAAATTTATTTTGCTTCAGCAAAATAAGGTGTTGCTTAAGCAGATGCCACCTCCTGTGAAGAGCTGACTCACTGGAAAAGACTCTGATGCTGGGAGGGATTGGGGGCAGGAGGAGAAGGGGACGACAGAGGATGAGATGGCTGGATGGCATCACCAACTCAATGGAAGTGAGTTTGATTGAACTCCGGGAGTTGGTGATGAACAGGGAGGCCTGGCGTGCTGCGATTCGTGGGGTCACAAAGAGTCGGACACGACTGAGTGACTGAGTGAACTGAACTGAACCGATGCCTGGCTAGATGGGATTACATAGCATGCTATTCCCAGTCTCAGTGGTGTCACCCACTCCAGTTCGGCTTTGCAGTTTCTGTACTCTGTCCATCACTGTATCAAGGGAAGGAAGTTGTTTTCTCCGACATCCTTTAGAATCACGTGGGCAGGCGGTCTGGCAACAGAACAGCAGTGACTGACATTATCCATAATTCAACTTGCTGACAAGGGTTGGCTGATCAATAAAAGCAGTCTTTTGACACAGATGGCAATTTATTCTTCATTGATTGTCAGGTGATGAGTGATATCCTGCGTCTATCATTTTTACTTCTTAGGCATTATCCTGTGGCTCCATTTCTGGTCTTGACTGACTGTTGAGTCTGATGATAGATTTATTGCTTTATTCAAAGTGGGAAGGACAGTGTTTATATTCTCACTTTATCTACACATAAACACTTGAAGTTTGATTCGTATCACCAAACTCAATTTGTTTTTCAAAGATCTTCCAGAATTTGCTTGCTTGCAATGAAATCTACTGATAACAAAAATAAACTCATCTAGTTGACCCCTGTTTCAAGGAAATTATCCTGTGGCTCCTTCAAATGTATTGCGTTTAATGCTGTAATTGTTCCTTGGAGTTCTCAAAAGTTATTGCAGGTAGTTTCACTATACAAATTTTCTTTTCTATTTTTTCTTTTCTTTGAATTATTTTCTAAATATCTCACAGTGTCTGTGAGGGGTACTTTGCCACTCTCTCTTTTGAATGCCTATGCAGGTATCTCCAGATAGTCACACTTGAGGACTGAACTATCTTCCCCAAACTGACATCTAAGTTATTAGAGTGATAGATTAGTGTGATAGATTAACTTTCCTCCTGAATGACTGCTACCTCTAGTACTCAGTAACACACACAAGCACAGGTGCAGACTCACTTGTTTCACATATCTCCTTCATTCTCTTCTTGCAATCCTTTTTATTCCCCCAGGGTACATGAGTTTCTCAGGTGCCAAATCTTATTAGGTACACAGCTTTGTCAGAATTACCTCTCTCTATAGAGGACTGAGGCTTTGCTATGAAACCATGCTTAGCGGTGTCAAGGCATCTTTTTTAGTCCTCTCCTAGGATAAATTGGTGAGCCCATACAGAAATAAACCATTACAGGGATCTCTGCCTCAGCTACTTAAATATACTTGGGTATATCTGACAAGATTTACACGGAAATCAAGACTTCTTCTATTGGGACTAATCTATTTAAAATAATATTTTCTTTATATTAGATAATTAATAGTTGCTGCAGGAAAATAAAACATTTATAACAAAAAAAGGAATGAAGCTCTGTATTATGTACATAGTGTTGCAAGTAAATTAATAGATGAATCATATATATTGTGCTATACTTTTCATTTTTAAATTATTATAACANTGATGCACCAGTAAGCCAAGGAATGTCAAGGATTGCTGGCAGTTACAAGACATTTGGTAAAAAGATGGGCACTATTAGGAGGAATTCCCTGGTGGTTCTCATTGCCGAGGGCCTGGGATCAATCTCTGATCAAGGAACTAAGATCCTGCAAGTCAGGGGCAGCCAAAAGAAATGATTGGGGTGATGGCTCAAAAAGAAATGAAGGACAGTAGAGAAACCTCTATCGTCCTAAGGAATACATGTATCATTGTGAACAGAATGTTGCTAGAAATATGAATGTTTAGGCATTTCCTTGGAGGTTCAGTTGGTAGGACTCTGCTTTAATTGCCATGGCCCCAAAGAGGAACTAAAGAGCCTCTTGATGAAGGTGAAGAGCAGAGTGAAAAAGCTGACTTAACACTCAACAAGCAAAAAAACAAAGATCATGGCATCTGATCCCATCGCTTCATGGCAAATAGATGGGGAAACAAGGGAAACAGCGACAGTCTTTATTTTCTTGGGCTCCAAAATCACTGCAAATGGTGACTGCAGCCATGAAGTTGAAAGACGCTTGGTCCTTGGAAGAAAAGCTATGACAAACCTAGACAGCATATTAAAAAGCAGAGACATCACTTTGGTGACAAAGGTCAGTCTAGTCAAAGCTATGATTTTTTNCAAGGGAAACAGCGACAGTCTTTATTTTCTTGGGCTCCAAAATCACTGCAAATGGTGACTGCAGCCATGAAGTTGAAAGACGCTTGGTCCTTGGAAGAAAAGCTATGACAAACCTAGACAGCATATTAAAAAGCAGAGACATCACTTTGGTGACAAAGGTCAGTCTAGTCAAAGCTATGATTTTTCCAGTAGTCCTGTATGGGTGTGAGAGTTGGACCATAAAGAAAGCTGAACGTGGAAGCATTGATAATTTGTACTGTGGTGTTGGAGAAGATGCTTGAGAATCCCTTGGACTGCAAGGAGATCAAACCAGTCAATCCTAAAGGAAATCAATCCTGAATATTCATTAGAAGGACCAAAGCAGAAATTAAAGTTTCAATACTTTGGCCACGTGAAGTGAACAGCCAACTCATTAAAATAGACCCTGATGCTGGGAAAGATTGAAGGAAGGATCATTAGAAAAGACCCTGATGCTGGAAAAATTGAAGGCAGGAGAAGGAGATGACAGAGGATGAGATGGTTGGATGGCATCAGCCACGCAATGGACATGAGTTTGAGTAAGCTCTGGGAGATGATGAAGGACAGGGAAGCCTGGCGTGCTGCAATCCATGGGGTCGCAAGGAGTCAGATATGACTGAGCAAGTGAACAACTGAACACCCGTGAAAAGATGACTAACAGGTCACAGATACTATCAGTAGACTAGTTTCCAAACTACAGATGAAGAAGGGGATCCAGAGCATCTAAGAAAATAATCAGAGTAACTCCAAAGAAAAAAGAAAAATCAAGGCTTCTCTGCAACACCAAGTCTTACAGCCACATTCATGTCCCTGAAAGGTACATATCAGATCTCTCACCTGAGTCAGGGAGCTGTTAGCTGCATGAGAAGGAAGTCGGAACTGGAAACCTCCCAAAACTTCCACCAACCACAACTGATGAAAAGCCACAAAATGGGTTAAAGAACCTATAAAATGGGTCCCCCAAATTGCTTACTCTTTCGAAAGAGTTCATCAGCGCTAAAGAGCTAAAACATGGAGAAGGGAATGGCAACCCATTCCAGCATTCTTGCCTAAAGAATCCCATGGACAGAGGAGTCTGGCAGGCTACAGTCCATAGGGACACAGAGTCAGACACGACTGAAGCGACACAGCACACACACACATATGTATACTCTACATGTTAAAAACAATTAAAAAAAAAAAGAAGAGCTAAAACAGATTAAAAAAAGTAAAACCATGATGCTATATACTCTGCCCAGTTACAGTAATGAAGAACAAAAAAAGCAGATGGAAACAAACAGAAACAATACATTCTCATAAGTCCCAATAGAGTCAAGAACTGTTTTCCTGTTACTAATTTTGATAAGCATATTTTAGTTATTCCTTTATTTATAAGAATTCTACTTAAGAATGTCTTTGAAAAGCTGTAGGTAATGAACATTGGAATAATAAAAAACATGGCTTGCCTTCCAAATCACAGAAATGATGATGTTTATACAGGGGAAAAAAATGAAATGGAGAGAAATTTTGCAAGCCATTGGGTAAAAAAAGGACAGAGACAGCAGCTGTAATCATACATATAAATGGGTTTAGATCCCTAAATGAAAAAAGCTCTCAGGTCAAAAAATAAACCAAAGATATGGTCCTTTCATCTAAAGAAATGACACAAAGAGGTTACAAATAAAAAGGAGTGGGGCTTCCCTGGTGGTTCAGTGGTAAAGAATTTGCCTGCCAACGCAAGAGACACAAGTTCGATTTCTGCGCTGAGACGATCACACAGGCCGCAGAGCAACTAAGCTACCAGCAACTAAGGCACCACAACTATTGAGCCTGTGCTCCAGAGCCCGGGAACCGTAACTACTGAGTCCACGTGCTGCAGCTACTGAAGTCTGTGCGCCCCAGGGCCTCTGCTCAGCAACAAGAGAAGCCACCGCAATGAGAAGCTGGAGAATCGCAACGAAGAGGGGCCCCCACTCATTACTGGCGCCTGTACTGCAGGCAGATTCTTTTCCGACTGAGCTACAAGGGAAGCACAGAGAAAGTGGGCACAGCAACAAAGACACAGCACAGCCAAAAATAAAATAGATTTTAAAAAATAATAAAAGGGAGTAAGTATAGCCAAAACATATGGATGAAAAGCAAGGATGGCCAATTTAAACCAAAATCAGGTATCACCTCATACTCATCAGAACTGTCACCAAAAAAACCCCAGAAAAATAACAAGTGTTGGCACAGATGTGCAGAAATCAGAACCCTAGTGCACTGTGGAAAAAAATACAGCAGTTCCTCAACAAAATAAAAATAGAATTACCATATGATCCAGTAATTCCATTTTTACATATGTACCAAAAAGAAATGAAAGCAGTGTCTCAAAGGGATATTTACACACCCATGTTCTCAGCAGCCCTATTCACAATAGCGAAAAGGTGGAAACAACCCCAGTGTTCACAGATGAAATGAATGGATACGCAAAATGCGGCAAACATGTACAGTGGAACCATATTCAAACTTAAGAATGGGATCCTGACATTCGCTACAACATGGATGAACCCTGAGAACATGATGACAAGTGAAGAAGCCAGTCACAAAAAGACAAATACTATCTGATTCCACTTATGTGATTCACTTAGAGACAGAAAAATCATACACACAGAATCAGACAGAAAAGGGGACGGGAGCTGTTAGAGGCTGAGTGAGGAGGGAAAATGGGGGCTGGTGCCTAACGGGTACAGAGTTTCCATTTTTCAGGGTGAAGCGTTCTGGAGGGACTTTCTCGGTGGTCCAGTAGCTGGGACTCTGTGCTCCCAATGCAGGAGGCCTAGGTTCAAGCCCTGGTCAGAGAACTAAGTCCCAAATGCCGCGACTAAAGCTTCCACATGCTGCAACTGAGCAATGGTGCAGCCAGACTGAATAAAATAGAATATATTTTTTAAAGTTCTGGAGATGGACAGCGGTGATGATTGAATATTATGAATGTACTTAATACCACTGCACTGTGTGCTTAAAAATGGTGATTGGGACTTTCCAGCTGGTCCAGTGGGAAAGACTTCCACTGCATGGGGCACGGTCTGATCCCTGGTCAGGGAATTAAGATTTGGCATGCCAAACGGCACAACCAAAAAAAAATTTTAAAGGTGGTTAAGATGATAAGCTTTATGTTATTTGTATTTTTTTTTTAAATGGAAAAAGAACACCAGAATGATAATATTCAAATTGGTCAAAGTATAAATCCATGCAAAAAGTATTTTATAGGAGACAGTAACTATCTAAAATGAAGGCTGAGCCACAATGGAGTAACTAGTACCACAGTCGCTCTGGGTCCAACATGAACAATTGAAAAAAAAAAAAAAACAATGAAAACGGACAAAATCATGCAGCAATTGTTTGTAGACTTGAGACAACAGGCAGAGCAGGGCTATGATCCTCCAGAAGGGCCACAAGGAGCCTACAACTGCTGCAACGTACTGCACAGGCACTTCCTGGACTGCAGAGCAGACCAGCACAAGGAAATAAAGTAAAGTTCACTGGATGAGTTTAATAAAAACAGAAGTAAAGATAAGTGAACCTGAAGACACAGCAATAGAAAGTACCCAAACGGAAGTTCAGGAAAATCAAAAGACAGAAACAATGAGCAGAAGCTCGATGACCTGTGCGATTGTCCCAGAGGTTGTATACACCATACCAGGTGGTCTAACGTACATCTTGCTGGAGTCCAGAGTAGGAGGCAGGGTGGCAGAAAATGGATTTGAAGACATGATGACTCAATTATTTTTTCATATTTCCTATTTAGAAACCCAGAAATCCAAGAATCTCAATGAATTCCAGCAGGATAAACATGAAGTAAAACATACCAAAGCATATCATAATCCAATTACTTAAAATCAATAATAAATAGAAAATAGAGCAAAAGAAGATACATTGTATATAAAACAAAGATGAGAATGACAGCAAACTTCTTGTCAGAAACAATGTGACCCAGAAAACAATGGAATAGCATTTTTAAATGCTCAAACAGAAGGCAGGCTCTGCTGGTTCCTCTCATTTGCCACTCCACATCTTTCGACTTTTCTACCTGCTCTCTGCCCCAGGAGACTGACCTCTGTGGACACATCGACAAGGCTCCCGTGGCTACTAATTTCTTTTTGGGCTAGGCCATGGGGAACGTTGGCAGGAGGTCACAGGACGGAGGAGAGTCAAGCTGAGATGTTTTTTCTGACTCCCTCTTATAGAAGTTGCTTTCAGCAGTCTAGGCCCTCACCAAAGGTCCATCCTACCAGGTTGCACTTTCCTCACTGCCCCCTGCCCCCAGGATCCTATATCTTCTCTCTCCTCTACCCAAGGGAAGCAATGGTCCCTGTTGTTTCAAGGCTTCTATATCCTGCCCACTATCTTTGCAAAATAGTATATATAAATCTTTTCATAAATATATAAATCCTTTTATAAATCTTCCCTGAATTAACCTAATTAGAGTGGCCATCTGCTTCTCTTTATGTCCCACAAATTCTTAAGTCATGAATTTAAATTACTTTATAATAAAACATCAAAATATATACAGAAGAAAAGGTAAAATAAAGCTATTGAAAATGCAAGAAAAATCAGCAAAATTATAGTGAGTATATTTAACAACTATTGATTTATGATGATCAAATAGACCAAAAAAAGACAGAAAATTTGAATGATATAATGAAAGAAGCTGAAATTAATACACCCATGCATGCCTCTCTTGGCCATAAATGTTAATACCACAAAGCTAATCTTGTTTCATCTAAACTTATACTTGTTTCCTTCTCTCTAGCCAATTTTGAAGAAATGGCTTTGAAAGAAATTACTTTCAAGAAAATGCCAGACATGATTCCATTTCTTCTGGAATACTTCAATTTAAGACTCTAAAAGTTAGAAAGCTTCATTATCTTTCTTTCACACACACACACACACACACACACACACACATGCACACACCCTGTTATTCTTCCATATAATTGGATAATGGACATTTATTGGATACTGTATCCAACTAACAGACAACAGACCTTCCTTTCAAATGAGATATGTATAAAAATTTACCATATTCTAGGCAAGAAAGAAAGCCTCTAAAAATTGCCAAGGGCTGAATTACAGGTCACCTCCTTGGATTGCAACATAGTAAAGTCAACTGTGGGAATTCCCGGGTGGTCCACTAGTGAGGACCTCACACTTTGACTGCACAGGGCCCGCTTCAATCCCCCTGGTCAGGGAACTAATATCCTGCAAGCAGTGCGGCATGGCCAAATAAATAATAAATAAACCAGAAAATCACCTTAAGTGCTTTCATTATTGAAGGAGAAAGAATGACAATAAACACGTCAGTCAATAAACTTTAGAAGGAAAGTAAGGAAAACAACATAAAAGCAAAATATAAATGAACTGAAAAATAGAAAAAGAAGAGAACTGATACAATCTGAGATCTGGTTCTTTGGAAATAAAAATTTCAATAAGTGACTAATCTCTGACACACCTAATTAAGAATAAAGACTGCGCAATATCAAAGGATGGGAACAGAGGTAATAACACCTAACACTGAGATGACTCTACCATTAGGTTCTAATATATAACTTATTCTGATGAACAAATAAAGTTTGAATAAAATAAACTATCCAGATGACTCAGGGATGGAGCGATGAATAGGAAGTGATAAAAAGCTACTACAGCTGTACCTTGGAGATACTCTGGGTGTGGTTCCAGATCACTGCAATACAGTGAGTCACAAGAATTTTTTGGTTTCCCAATGTATGTAAAAGTTACATTTACATTACACACTGTTAAGTGTGCAATAGTATTATGTTTTAAACAATGTACATACCCTAACTAAAAAATAAATTATCTCCCCCTCAAAATTGCTAAGTATCATCCAAGACTTCAGCAAGTCATAGTACTAACATCAGACATCACTGGTCACAGATCACCATAACAAATGTAATAATAATAATGAAGAGCTTGAAATACTAAAGCGAGCAAATGCTTTTGGAAAAATGAAGCCGATGGACTTGCTGGATAAAGGGTTGCCATCAACCTTCAATCTGCAAAAAACACACAGTCTCTGCAAAGTGTAATAAAGCAAAGTACAATATAACAAGGCCTTGCCCGTATTGTAAAAGCTGGATGGTAGATACATGGAGGTGGGGACACAACGCACCCTAAAATGACTCCCAGTGAGTCAAGCTCTTATTTAATCCCCTTCCCTGGAGAAGAGTTCAGGCAGAATAAGTGACTGGCCTCTACCTTTTTTTTTTTTTGACCATGCTGTGCAGCTTGCAGGATCTTAGTTCCCTCACCAGGGACTGAACCCATGTCCCCTTGCAGTGAAAGTTGGCAGTCCTACGCACTGGACCACCCTGGAGTTGTCCCTCCAGGGACAGCCAGCATCATCCTCCCTGGCCTGGCACCCCACAGAAATGCTGGGGTTGTGGCCTCTCCCATCTCACAATGCCATGGATGCCCCGCTCCCGTCCCCCATCTTTTCCAGCAGGGATGGAGTCCGTGGCATGTGGCTTCATCACCTCCCTCCCTACTCCTCACCGTCTCTGTCCACATGCTTCCATCTCAGCCACGTGGACACAATGGAACAAGCTCACATGCTGAATGAACGTTCTGCCTTTTCCGCAACTGCTGGGGGCTGGAGGAACACCCCCAGGACACAGACAAAGGCACCACAGAAACTCTCCGGACCAGCTAACTCGCCCCCTTGGCGAACTCCCCTGGGAAACGTCTCCTTCCCTTCACTCCTGAGTGAAACCTCTATGAGGTTCTAAGACAGGACTCTGACCACCTGCATCCCTCTCCCTTCCTGATATCCTGGAAACTGGGCCTCTGATAATAGCTTACGGTGAACGACGTTGGATTCATGATCTCCGAAGAAGCAGATTTAGCTTTGGGACCAGGTACCAAGCTTGATCCTTCAAAAGCTTTTGTGTAGCAGAGTTTCATTAAAGTAAGAAAAGGGACTGAGAAAGCTTCTGACATAGACATCAGAAGGGGGACGAAGAATGCCCCCCTCGCTAGTGTTAGCAACGGAGTTACATACTTTTTAAATTAGTTACTACAATAAAGCAAAAGAACGTCTCAAGGTTAAAAAACTTTACCAGACCCATTCCCACAATTTACATTTTAGGATAACAGGATTAGGATTTAACAATAGAAAGATCCTACCAGATCTACTCCCATAATATACATTCTAAGATATCAGGATTAGTCAGAAGATTTTTCAGGAAGGAGAAACTGTCCTCAAACAGGATACATTGTTGTCATATAATCCCTAGTACAGAGTTTAAACTGAGTTGTGTAATCATCAGTTTCCAGTTTAAAGAAAAACAAAACCATTTTATGTGACTAAGACTAAGGAATGTAGAGGGAAACAAAAACACAGCTTGTCCTTTCCTCCTC
>SJYX01017443.1:7026-23229 GCA_006410675.1 Oreotragus oreotragus
TTTTTTTTTTTTTTTTTTTTTGGCCCAGAGGCATGGAAAATCCTACCTCCCTGACCAGGGATCAAACCCACACCTCCTCCATTGGAAGGCAGAGTCCCAACCTCTGGACCACTAGGGAAGTTCCAGGATCCCTGTTTAATTCGTGGGGCCCAACCTGTTCTTGATGGCCCTGGGCTTCCAAGCAAACTATTCCAAAAGTCTTTCAATATTAATAAAAAGACTTGTCATGATTTTTTTAAATTTATTTATGTGAGTTTGCTGTTTGGTCCATTACTGTTGCTTTGGGTGTTTTTAAGTATACTCAGGCAACCCTGTGATATCTGCCATGACCACCCTTATTTGGTTTTACAAAACCAGCTCTACAGAGGTCATCTTCTTTCCTCCCTCCTTCCCTTACATTTTCTATCCTTCTAATATTCTTAATTTTGAAAAACTCAAAAGTTTTAGAAAAGTCAAGAAAATCCTGAAATACACATCTGTGTCTCCTTTCCAGATTAGCAATCCTCATTCATAATGTTTGTTTTGTCTTTTTTTTTTTAATAAATAAAATGAAACATGACAAGTAAAACTACAGATTCCTTCCTCTTCTATTTCAGGCTAGTCATCTGCCTTTTCCCCAAAACTAACTACTGTTATCAATCTGATATGTGTTTCCTAGCCCCCATTTTATAACTTGGCATTGTGTATACATGAGTCACTGAGCAAGAAAAGCATCGTGCTTTAAACTTTTGCATAGATGGCTTCATACTGTGAGCAGAAACCTGAACATTGTTTAGTTTTTAAAGCTCAAAAGATATTAAGAAGAGGTGGCAAGAATACACAGAAGAACTGTACAAAAAAGATCTTCACAACCCAGATAATCATGATGATGTGATCACTAATCTAGAGACAGACATCTTGGAATGTGAAGTCCAGTGGGCCTTAGAAAGCATCACTATGAACAAAGCTAGTGGAGGTGATGGAATTCCAGTTGAGCTCTTTCAAATCCTGAAAGATGATGCTGTGAAAGTGCTGCACTCAATATGCCAGCAAATTTGGAAAATTCAGCAGTGGCCACAGGACTGGAAAAGGTCAGTTTTCATCCCAATTCCAAAGAAAGGCAATGCCAAAGAATGCTCAAACTACCGCACAATTGTACTCATCTCATATGCTAGTACAGTAATGCTCAAAATTGTCCAAGCCAGGCTTCAGCATCTGCGATTCATGGGGTCGCAAAGAGTCGGACACGACTGAGCGACTGAACTGAACTGAACTGAACAGCCATCATGGAAAACATTATGATGTTTCTTCAAAATAAATTAAAAATGGATCTACAGTGTGATTCAGTAATTCCACTTCTGAGTGTTCATCCAAAGGAAATGAAAACAAGGTATCAAAGAGATGTCTCACTACCATGTTCATTGCAGCATTATTCCCATTAGCCAAGGTATGTGTGTGTGTGTGCTAAGTCCCTTCAGTCGTGCCCAACTCTGTGCGACCCTGTGGACTGCAGCCTGCCAGACGCCTCTGTCCATTGGATTCTCCAGCAAGAATACTGGGTTGCTGTGCCCTCCTCCAGGGGATCTTCCTGACCCAGGGATCAAACACTTGTCTCTTATGTCTCCTGCATTGCAGGAGGGTTCTTTATAGAAGCAACATAAATGTCCATGAAGGATGAATGAATAAAAAGCCACACACACATACTCAGTGGAGTATTAACCAGCCATGAAAAAGAAGGAAATCCTTCCATTTTCAGAAACATTGATGGAATTTGGGGACATTGTGCAAAATAAATAAGCCAGACTACATGCTAGCAATATATGTGGAATCTGGGGGTGGGGTGGAGTGTCAAATTCATAGAAACAGAGAGTAGAAAAAATGATTTCCAAGGGCCAGAGGCTGGGAAATAACAAGAGAGTGGTAAATGTTACAGTGACTAGATTACAGTGACAAGATTAATAAGGTTTCAGGATCTGATGTAAAACATGGTGACTATAGTTGATAACACTGTATTTGTAACTGAAATTTGCTAAAAGTAGAATTTGTATTTTCAAATTAAAAAATGAAAAACAAAAAAAGAGATAAATATTTGAAGTGATGGATGAGAATTCTTTTACCATGTATATGTATGTCAAACCACCGTGACATACACTTTAAATATTCTACAATTTTTTGTCAATTATGCTTTAACAAAGCTGAAATTATAGATTTATTAATAAATAAAATTCAAAGAATGAGATTTAAAATCCTTTCACCTGCTTTTTTTCAGTCATTAGCTTAGTAATAATTTATTCTCTAAAAATAATTTATTCTCTAAAAACATAACCAAACCAAGAAATACACTTCATATTTACTGAGACCAATTTGATCCAGACTCTCTGATAAGAACAGAAGTTGAAAACAAAATGGAAAATAAGATTTGATGGCGAATTGATACAAATTNGATAAATATTTGACGTGATGGATGAGAATTCTTTTACCATGTATATGTATGTCAAACCACCATGACATACACTTTAAATATTCTACAATTTTTGTCAATTATGCTTTAACAAAGCTGAAATTATAGATTTATTAATAAATAAAATTCAAAGAATGAGATTTAAAATCTTTTCACCTGCTTTTTTTAGTCATTAGCTTAGTAATAATTTATTCTCTAAAAACATAACCAAACCAAGAAATACACTTCATATTTACTGAGACCAATTTGATCCAGACTCTCTGATAAGAACAGAAGTTGAAAACAAAGTGGAAATTAAGATTTGATGGCGAATTGATACAAATTTACATACTAGCTCTGTAGAAATGGTTGTGAAAACTCTGGCAAGACATTTGCTTAATCTGAATCTCAATTTTCACATGTATATATTTAAAATAACAAGAAAGTGTTGTTGTAACCACTGAACTTGGGAAAATATTTTGAAAACTGAGAAAAACTTCTATGGAAAGCAAGTGAATTATTTGTTTTGCATGAAACAAATAATAATCTGTATTTTATTATTTTGTTATTTACTGAAGTGACAGATAAAATGTATTGATGAAATGTATTTTACACATAAAACGTATGCCCAAATGGCATTCAGTGATACCCATCTCAGAAAATTTTATTATCAATAAAATAACTGTATTTTAAAAAAAAACAATAAAATAAAATAAAAACCACTTTTCAAATTTTTCTAACATTTTCTTAACAGACCATAATTTACCCACCTTTAATCTTAATTTGTACTTTTTTTTTTTCATTAAATGATCAATGAAGACCTTAGATAAAAAGAAATCCCAAGAAAAAATGAATAGATTTGAAATTCTTCAAGTGCTTACATGTATTGTTTAGGAAATCCACCAAGCATTCTAACGTACACTTTTCACAGCAGGCTCAACTATGTGTTGAAAAATGCCATGGGTATGATATACCCTGACCAAGAAAGGGCATTCCAAAGGCTATAGCACTGATTAATTTAGCTCCAGGCCACTCAAGGAAAAAGGTATAATACTTGTAGTGAATCAGACTTCAGTTTCTATGTCTACATCAACTGGCTTCAGCCAGAAAGCTTTTATTTAAAAAGCAGGATCTTCATAAGCAGGGTCAGAGGCCTTTGATCTGTAGATCTGTATCTCTTTTTAATATTTTTCTTTAAATGTCTTGACAAGCCAGGTGACCAACTTTCCTGGTTTGCCTGAAACTGAAGAGGTTCCCAGGACATAGGATTTCCAGTTTTAAAATTGTGAAACTTCCAAGGAAATCAGAATGAGTTGCCTACTCTATTTTTGTGATTTCAAATATAATTAGTTTGCTGCCAAGATCAGAGAAAGCTCAAATAAGTGAGGATAGAAGAGAGTTAGCTGATTTGGGGGGGAGGAATCTCATGAGACCACTCAGCTGTGATGTCAACAGATTGCAAGTCTAAAGCAAGACCAGCAAGTCTGGGGCCTGATTTAGTCAAGATGGAGAGAGAATGAGAGTCAAGGTCAGACATGGGCCAGGTGTGCCTAAGATGTCAGAGACCCCGCAGCCAGAGAGAGCATTACACACTTCCACATCAAGCTCCTTCTTGGCGTTTCTTCTTTTCTTTTCTTCTTCCCTTACTCATGGACATTCTATCAAACAGCCTGAATCTGGACGTCAGGGGCTGGGCCATTATGTACTGAGCTAGGTTGATGTAGTACATTACATAGAGTCATCCTTGCAAAATGAGAACTTATACCTTGTTGTTTTTTATGAGACTCAGTTCAGTCTTTCAAGATCTCAGACTCATTATGGTTGGTACAGTCAAGGGCTTTAAAAACAATTGGTAATAAGCTTATACTTGCTTAATACTTTAAACTTTTCAAAGTACTTCACATCTGTTTTCTTTTATTATTTGCTCTATAGCTCCAGGAAGTACATAGAGAATTATCAGTACCTCTTTCTTGTAGGTGAAGAAAATGAAGACAGGATGATGCTAAACATGATTAAAATTCCAGGGCTGTAAATATCTAATCCTCTCCTAAATTAGGCTATGCCCTTGATAGAATACAGAAAAGATTTTTGTATCTGAAAAAATTCTAGAGATTATATAATTCTATGGTTTCAGGCTTTTCAAATTGAAGAATCATATTGTCAAATAAAATCTTACATAGAACTCAAATAAATAAGAAATGGAACGTCTCAGATTGGAAAGAGAGCCTGGAAATCTCTCCAGTACCCCTTTCCCCTGTGAACCTCTTCCAACCTCTTTGGAACTCAGTTTGGAAACTAATGATGAGGTCCATCCCATNGAAGAATCATATTGTCAAATAAAATCTTACATAGAACTCAAATAAATAAGAAATGGAACATCTCAGATTGGAAAGAGAGCCTGGAAATCTCTCCAGTACCCCTTTCCCCTGTGAACCTCTTCCAACCTCTTTGGAACTCAGTTTGGAAACTAATGATGAGGTCCATCCCATTCATTTGCCATGAGAGGACAGGCCATAGAGAGGTCACTAGGATGTGCCTCAGTTACCCTACTGGTTAAAGGTAAAACTGAAATGAGGCCCTGTGGCTCTGAACTCTCAGTTCATAGCTAACTGGTCATCATTACTTGAGTTTTTTATACTCTTCCACATCTAAGCAACTATCATAAGCTGTGTTCTTTTTATTTTTAGAGTAAGTGTTTTTTTATATTAATCCTTTTCTAAAAGAAACCTTTTTTTATTTTGTATTGGGATATATAGCCAATTAACAACATGATAGTTTCAGGTAAACATTGAAGGGACTCAGACATAGATATAAAATGTATCCATTCTCCCCCAAAGTCCCTTCCCATCCAGGTTGCCACCTAACATTGAGGAGAGTTCCATGTGCTAAACTGTAGGTCCTTTTTGGTTATCCATTTTAAATATAGCAACGTGTACATATCCATCCCAAACTCCCTAACTATCCCTTCCCCCATCCTTCCCCCTTCATAAGCTATGTTCTTATGTAAATTCTTTTATTCCCCTGACTTCATCTGTGATTGCTTATTTTTTGTAGAGCAAAGTCGAAATTGTAAACAAGCAAATTGTTTCACACTTGACTCCTTTAGTTTGTTTTTAATTTAGTGGAATACTTTCCAAGCATTTCAGCAATCACACGGGTAAGTTACCATAGACAGTATAAAATATTACACTTGGCATTTGGAGCTTATCAGTGTCAACACGTAGAACAGACAAAAAAATTATCAAGAAAAAATTACAGTGATACCAGCAAAATGGGAGAGTAGGTAGCTCCAAACTTGCATCCTTCCACGGAAATGTTAGAACAAGCAGGACTGCCAGAACCAGTACTGACAGAACTCTGGAAGACCGTCAAAGGCTTATAGAAGCAAGTAAACGCTGAATCAAGAAAAGGCAAGTTAAAAACAGAAGGAAAGCTTTGTGGTATTTTTACTTGCCCTTGTTCCACTAGTTCCATAGAGGTCTTGAGAATGGCAATGTGCTTTCCCAGTGTGGGAACCTAGTTTCTGCTTTTGGAGATGACCGAGCAGATATTTTTTTAAAAAGCTATTGTGTTTGTCACTTATATTCTGTATGGAAGCTACTTGAAGAACTGATACAAGCTGTTCATCGTATTTTTGCCTGTCTCTGTTTTGGAACTCACTCAAGACTTCCCTGATGGCTCAGACTGTATAGAATTTGCCTGCAATGTGGGAGACCCAGGTTTAATCCCTGGGTCAAGAATTTCCCCTGGAAAAGGAAATGGCCACCCACTCCAGTATTCTTGCCTAGAGAATCCCATGGACAGAGGAGGCCAGCAGGCTATAGCCCATGGGGTTGCAAAGAGTCAGACACAGCTGAGCAACTAATACTTTCACTTTAGGGGGCTGAAAAGCAACAGGCATTGCTCAACAATATAGTAAAGTGAATGAAAAACTTGCAGCTGCACAAGATTGTAGTTGGGACAAAACATAGAACACGTAAATTTTGGTAGACTTCCCTCGTAGTTCAGTTGATAAAGAATCTGCCTGCAATGCAGGAGACCCAGGTTCAATTCCTGGATCGGGAAAATCCCCTGGAGAAAGAAATGGCAACCCATTCCAATATTCTTGCCTGGAAAACCCTATGTACAGAGGAACTTGGCAGGCTACAGTCCATGGGATCACAATAGTCGGACACAATTTGGTGACTAAACTGTGGAGAGAGTTTCTTTTAGGCTAAAGGTCATTCAAAAGCAGTTATTTACACTGAGAAATATAGAAAGCCACATGCATGCCAAAGGAAGGACATATGCTCAGAAAAGACTTGAGGCAATCCTAAACTTTCAACTTCAGTTTATTTTTAGGCTCAGTGGAACCAGGAATCTTATATTCTGTATGGAAGCTACTTGAAGAACTGATACAAGCTGTTCATCGTATTTTTGCCTGTCTCTGTTTTGGAACTCACTCAAGACTTCCCTGATGGCTCAGACTGTATAGAATTTGCCTGCAATGTGGGAGACCCAGGTTTAATCCCTGGGTCAAGAATTTCCCCTGGAAAAGGGAATGGCCACCCACTCCAGTATTCTTGCCTAGAGAATCCCATGGACAGAGGAGGCCAGCAGGCTATAGCCCATGGGGTTGCAAAGAGTCAGACACAGCTGAGCAACTAATACTTTCACTTTAGGGGGCTGAAAAGCAACAGGCATTGCTCAACAATATAGTAAAGTGAATGAAAAACTTGCAGCTGCACAAGATTGTAGTTGGGACAAAACATAGAACACGTAAATTTTGGTAGACTTCCCTCGTAGCTCAGTTGATAAAGAATCTGCCTGCAATGCAGGAGACCCAGGTTCAATTCCTGGATCGGGAAAATCCCCTGGAGAAAGAAATGGCAACCCATTCCAATATTCTTGCCTGGAAAACCCTATGTACAGAGGAACTTGGCAGGCTACAGTCCATGGGATCACAATAGTCGGACACAATTTGGTGACTAAACTGTGGAGAGAGTTTCTTTTAGGCTAAAGGTCATTCAAAAGCAGTTATTTACACTGAGAAATATAGAAAGCCACATGCATGCCAAAGGAAGGACATATGCTCAGAAAAGACTTGAGGCAATCCTAAACTTTCAACTTCAGTTTATTTTTAGGCTCAGTGGAACCAGGAAGTGAAAGTTGAGGCAGAGTTGTAAGAGCCTTATTAAGTATTGAAAAAGTTCATCAACACAGAGCCATCTGCAAGCCAGGAAAAGTGTGCTTGGGTTTTGTTTGGGTTTTGTTTAGTTTTTGCATTTTTTTTTTTTTAGCTCTTGATATTAAAGGAAATCATAGTCAAAACCTTAGCTGAGCTCAAGCTAAAGGAATTTCAAGGACTGCACACAACATAGAATACAGTTTTGGTTAAAGGAGCTTGAAAGTGTCACTAAAGAAACAAATGTCTGTAGCTTCCAATAGTCCAAAGAGTAAATCCTGGAGAAGGGAAAGAATTTGATTTTAAGGGTTATAATATTATAATGTTCAAATTTTCAGGTTTTGACAAAAAATTGAAAAGCATATAAAGAAACAAGAAAGTGTGACTCATTTGAAAAATAAAACATGGAGAGAAGCATTCTCTGAGGAAGAGGAAGCTCAGTCATTGGACTTAGTACACGAAGACTTTAAATCAAGTATCTTGATTATTTTAAAAGAGCTATAGGAAATCTTTAATAAGAACTAAAGCAGAATATGAAAACCGTGTAGAAGAAAAGTGAAGATATTTTTAAAATGCATAGAAATCAGAAAAATCGGTCATACAGAAATTCTAGAGCTGAAAAGTCAATTAAGTAAAATGAAAAATCCACTAGAGTTTTTATGAGTCGGGATTTTTCAGATTGCATAAGATGATGCATTTTGTACACACATATATAGCAAATATTGACATAATTGAAGGCAAGAATACAAAGTTTTACAATAATGGCTGGAGACTTCAATATAACAGTTTCAGTAAAGGGTAGAGCATAGACAGAAGATAATAAGGACAAAGAGCACTTTTAAAACATTCTAACCCGACTACCTGGCGGCTCACAGTGAAGAATCTGCCTGCAGTGCAGGAGACCCAGGTTCTATCCCTGGGTCAGGAAGTCCCCTGAAGGAGGAAATGGCTATCCACTCCAGTATTCTTGCCTAGAGAATTCCATGGGCAGAGGAGCCTGGCGGGCTACAGTCCATGGATTCATAAAAGAGTCAGACACAGCTGAGTGACTAACACACACAACATAACTAACAGATATATACATATATGAGACTATATCCAGCAATAGCAGCAGATGAATTCTTCTGCAGTACAAATGGAAAATTCTTCAGGATGGACCATGCATTATGCACAAAACAATTTTCACATAATTAAAATAATTGAAATCACAAAAAGTATCTTTCTGACAATCATAAAATAAAGCTAGAAATCAATGGGGCTTCCCAAGTGGCTCAGTGATAAGGACTCCACCTGCAGTGCAGGGGACGTAGTTTCAGTCTCTCGATGTGGAAGATCTCCTGAGGTAGGAAATGACAAATGACATGATCTTTTATATAGAAATTCCCAAAGGATCCACAAAAAAGCTGCTGCTGCTGCTAAGTCACTTCAGTTGTGTCCGACTCTGTGCGACCCCATAGATGGCAGCCCACTGGGGCTAATATATGAATTCAACAAATTTTAAGAGCAAAACATGAAAATCAGTTGCAATTCTGGATAACTGACATAAACAATCTGAAAGGGAAATTAATGAAAAATTCTATTTTTAATATCATCAAAAGAATGAAATACTAGGAATAAATGTAACCAAAGAGTTTATCTATACACACACACACACACACACACACATGTGAGTGTGTGTGTGTGTGTGTGTGCATGCTCAGTTGCTCAGTCATGTCTGACTCTTTGTGACCCCATGGACTGTAGCCCAGCAGGCTTCTCTACTTATGGGATTTTTCTGGCAAGAATACTGGAGTGGGTTACCATTTCCTTCACCAGGCGATCTCCCTAACTCAGAGACTGAACTCATGTCTCATACATCTCCTTCACTGGCAGGCAGATTCTTTAACACTGTGCCGCATGTGAAGCCCATATATATTAATATATTGTTGCTGCTGTTCAGCCACTAAGTCGTGTCTGACTCTTGAAACCCTGTGGACTGCAGCATGCCAGGCTTCCCCGTCCTTCACTGTCTCCTGGCATTAGCTCAAATCACGTCCATTGAGTCAGTGATGCCATCCAAACATCTCATCCTCTGTTGCTCCCTACTCCTCCTGCCCTCAATCTTTCCCAGCACCAAGGTCTTTTCCAGTAAGTCAGCTCCTCGCATCAGGCAGCCAAAGTATTGGAGCTTTAGCTTCAGCCTCAGTCCTTCCAATGAATATTCAGGGATGCCTTCCTTTAGGATTGACTGGTTTGATCTCCTTGCAGTCCAAGGGACTCTCAAGAGTCTTTTCCAGCACCACAATTCCAAAGCGTCAATTTTTCAGTGCTCAGCCCTCTTTAGGGTCTAGATATCACATCTGTACATGTTTACAGGAAAAACCACAGCTTTGACTTTATGATTTTTTGTTAGTAAAGTGATGTCTCTGCTTTTTAATATGCTGTCTAGGTTTGTCATAGATTTCTTCCAAGGAGCAAGAATCTTTTAATTTCATGGCTGCAGTCACCATCTGCAGTGATTTTGGAGCCCAGGAAAATAAAACCTGCCACTATTTCCAGTTTTTTCTCATCTATGAGCCATGAAGTGATGGGACCAGATGCCATGATCTTTGTTCTTTGAATGTTGAGTTTTAAGCCAGCTTCTTTACTATCCTATTTTGCCCTCATCAAGAGACTCTTTAGTTCTTCTTTACTTTCTCCATGCAACTACAAAATATAGCTGAAAATTAAGAAAATCCAAATTAATGGAAAGACATCTTGTGCTCATAGAAGACTTAATATTTTTAAAAAACCATTATTATCCAAAGGAATCTACACAATGCAATGAATCTGTACAAACCCCAAGCAGTCTACACAAAGCAGTCAAAGTAATCCTATCAAACTTAAAGCTGCATTTTTCACAGAAATGGAAAAGATGATCCTCAAATTCATATGGAAATGTAAGATATTTGGAATAATCGAAATAATCTTGAAAAAGAAAAACAAAGTTGAAGGGTTTATATTTGCTGGTTTTGAAATTTACAGCAAAGCTACAGTCATCGAAAGAATGTGGCAATAACGTAAGGATAGACTGTGGACCAATTAAATAGAATTGAGAGTCCAGGAATAACCCATCAACCTATGACCATTTGATTTTCAACAAGTGTAGCAAAACCACTTAATGGAAAAAGAATTGTCTCTTCAACAAATGATCCTTGGATAGCTTCTTATCCACATGCTAGAGAGTAAATCTGAACGTCTGCCTTTGGCCATACACAAATTTTAACTCTGTCTTGTCAAAGCTATGGTTTTTCCAGTTGTCTTGTATGGATGTGAGAGTTGAGCTATAAAGAAAACTGAACGCCAAAGAATTGATGTTTTTGGACTGTGGTGTTGGAGAAGACTCTTGAGAGTCCCTTGGACTGCAAGGAGTTCAAGCCAGTCAATCCTAAAGGAAATCAGTCTTGAATATTCATTAGAAGTCCTGATGTTGAAGTTGAACCGCCAATATTTGGGCCACCTGATGCAAAGAACCGACTCACTGGAAAAGACCGTGATGCTGGGAAAGACTGAAGACAGGAGGAGAGGGGGCAACAGAGAATGAGATGGTTGGATAGCATCACTGACTAAATGGACATGAGTTTGAGCAAGCTCCAGGAGTCAGTGATGCACAGGGAAGCCTGGCGTGCTGCAATCCATGGGATCACAAACAGTCAGATACAACTGAGTGACTGAGCTGAACTGAACTGAAATTTTAACTCAAACTGGGTCTATGACCTGAATATCAAAGCTAGAACCATGAAGCTCGTAGAAGAAAACTAGGTTAAGTACACATGATCTTTGATTTGACAATGGATTCTTAAGCATGACATCCAAATCACAAGCTACAACAACAACACACCAAAACTAGACAAATTGGACCTCATCAAAATAAAATTAAAAAACCTTTTATGACATTAAGAAAGTGAAAAGACAACCTACAGAAGAGGAGGAAATACTTGCAAATCATTTATCTGGTGTACTTAATATTTGGAACGTGCAAAGAACTCCTACAACTCAACAGCAAAAGATAACCCAATTGAAAAATGGCCAATGGACTTAAGGAGACATTTCTCTGAAGAGGACACGCAAATGGAAAATAAGTGCACATAAAAAGTACTCAACATTGTAAGCTGGATATACAACTCAGAATTACAGTGAATTACCACTTCACACCAACAAAGATGGTTATAATAAATTTAAAGGAATAGAGAAGGGGAGAGAAACAAATATTGGTAAGAATGTGGAGACATGGCATTCTAATATGTTGCTAATAGGAATGTAAAATAGTGCAGCTGCTGTTGAAAATAGTCTACAAAAGGAAATCAATGATTTCACAGTAAGCTAACTAATGTCAACTAATTGGGGTTTCCTCAAAAATTTAAATATAGAGTTATCATATAACCCATTTTCCACTCTTATGCATATCAGTACAATTCAATCAGTCAATCATGTCTGACTCTTTGCGACCCATGGACTGCAGCAGCCAAGTCTCCCAGTCCATCACCAACTCCTAGAGTTTACTCAAATGCATGTCCATTGAGTCAGTGATGACATCCAACCATCTCATCCTCTGTTGTCCCCTTCTTCCACCTTCAATCTTTCCCAGCATCAGGGTCTTTTCAAATGAGTCAGTTCTTTGCATCAGATGGCCAAAGGATTGGAGTTTCAGCCTCAGCATCAGTCTTTCCAATGAATATTCAGGACTGACTTCCTTTAGGATGGACTGGTGGGATCTCCTTGCAGTCCAAGGGACTCTCAAGAGTCTTCTCCAACACCACAGTTCAAAAGCATCAATTCTTCAGTGCTCAGCTTTCTTTATAGTTCAACTCTCACATCCATTCATGACTACTGTAAAAATAATAGTTTTGACTAGATGGACCTTTGTTGGTATAGTAATGTCTCTGCTTTTTAATATGTTGTCTAGGTTGGTCATAACTTTCCTTCCAAGGAGCAAGTGTCTTTTAATTTCATAGCTGCAGTCACCATCTGCAGTGATTTTGGAGCCCAACAAAATAAAGTCTACCACTGTTTCCACTGTTTCCTCATCTATTTGCCATGAAGTGATGGGACTGGATGTCATGATCTTAGTTTTCTGAATGTTGAGCTTTGAGCCAACTTTTTCACTCTCCTCTTCCACTTTCATCAGGAGGCTCTTTAGTTCTTCTTCTCTTTCTGCCATAAAGGTGGTGTCATCTGCATATCTGAGATTATTGATATTTCTCCCGGCAATCTTGCTTCTTCCAGCCCAGCATTTCTCATGATGTACTCTGCATATAAGTTAAATAAGCAGAGTGACCATATACAGCCTTGACGTACTCCTTTTCCTATTTGGAACCAGTCTGTTGTTCCATGTTCAGTTCTAACTGTTTCTTCTTGACCTGCATACAGATTTCTCAGGAAGCAGGTCAGGTGATCTGGTATTCCCATCTCTTTCAGGATTTTCCAGTTTGTAGCGATCCACACAGTCAAAGGCTTTGGCATAGTCAATAAAGCAAAATAGACGTTTTTCTGGAACTCTCTTGCTTATTCGATAATCCAACACATATTAGCAATTTGATCTCTGGTTCCTCTGTCTTTTCTAAAGCCACCTTGAACATCTGGAAGTTCATGGTTCACATACTGCTGCAGTCTGGTTTGGAGAATTTTGAGCATTACTTTGCTGGCATGTGAGATGAGTGCAATTGTGTGGTAGTTTGAGCATTCTTTGTCATTGCCTTTCTTTGGGATTGGAATGAAAATTGACCTTTTCCAGTCCTGTGGCCACTGATGAGTTTTCTAAATTTGCTGGCTTATTGAGTGCAGCACTTTCATAGCATCATCTTTTAGGATTTGAAATAGCTCCACTGGAATTCCATCACCCCCACTAGCTTTGTTCATAGTGATGCTTCCTAAGGCCCACTTGACTTCACATTCCATGATGTTTGGCTTTAGGTGAGTGATCACACCATCATGATTATCTGGGTCATGAAGATCTTTTTTGTACAGTTATTCTGTGCATTGTTGCCACCTCTTCTTAATATCTTCTGCTTCTGTTAGGTACCTACCATTTCTATCCTTTATTGAGCTCATTTTTGCATGCAATGTTCCCTTGGTGTCTCTAATTTTCTTGAAGAGATCTCTAATCTTTCCCATTCTGTTGTTTTCCTCTATTTCTTTGCACTGATTGCTGAGGAAGGCTTTCTTACCTCTCCTTGCTATTCTTTGGAACTCTGCATTCAAATGGATATATCTTTCCTTTTCTCCTTTTCTTTTTGCCTCTTTTCTTTTCACAGCTGTTTGTAAGGCCTCCTCTGACAGCCATTTTGCCTTTTTGCATTTCTTTCTTGGGGATGGTCTTGATCCTTGTCTCTTGTACAATGTCATGAACCTCTGTCCATAGTTCATCAGGCACTCTATCAGATCTAAACCCTTGAATCTATTTCTCACTTCCACTGTATACTCATAAGGGATTTGAGTTAGGTCATACCTGAATGGCTTAGTGATTTTCCCTACTTTCTTCAATTTAAGTCTGAATTTGGCAATAAGGAGTTCATGATCTGAGTCAAAGTCAGCTCCCAGTCTTGTTTTTGCTGACTGTATAGAGATTTTCCATCTTTGGCTGCAAAGAACATAATCAGTCTAATTTAGGTATTGATCATCTGGTGATGTCCATATGTAGAATCTTCTCTCGTATTGTTGGAAAAAGGTGTTTGCTATGACCAGTGTGTTCCTTTGGCAAAGCTCTATTAGCCTTTGCCCTGTTTCATTCTGTATTCCAAGGCCAAATTTGCCTGTTACTGCAGGTGTTTCTTGACTTCCTACTTTTGCATTCCAATCTCTATAATGAAAGGACATCTTTTTTGGGTGTTAGTTCTAGAAAGTCTTGTAGATCTTCATAGGACCATTAAGCTTCAGCTTCTTCAGCATTATTGGTCAGGGCATAGACGTGGATTACTGTGATATTGAATGGTTTGCCTTGGAAACTAACAGAGATCATTCTGTCATTATTGAGATTGCATCCTAGTACTGCATTTTGGACTCTTTTGTTGACTATGATGGCTACTCCATTTCTTCTAAGGGATTCTTGCCCACAGTAGTAAATATAGTGCATAGATCTTGTGTATAATGTAGGTCTTATGCATATACTCCCAAATAATTGAAAATAAGTCAATGAGGACATTATCTGGTTATTTGGGGAATGTATTTTTTCTGATATTATTTGAAACTCTAGTTAGTAATTTTGATTAATAACCAGATAACCCTGATCTTAGCCAAATCTTGCCATTAATCAAGTTCCCATATGTAATGGATTTTGCTGATACTTACAATGGTTCCACAATACTGTTTAGATAGGAGCTATCCCATCATGTTCTTTATTTATTTCATAATCCACTAGGCCTAGATCAGGCACAGAATAAGCATAATCTTTAAGTCAAAATAATTATCCCAAAGTAGACAAATGCACTAACCATATGCCTTTTCATTTCTACTGAATTCTTTTGTGAATTCAGCTCTCATGTCCATTTTCTTATATGTGCTCTTTCAACTCTATTGTACTAACTTATGTGCTTGTTACTTATTGTCAACAGAGAGCTATATGAACTTTATTGTAACTGGTATGACATAAAGTAGAATGAGTTACAGGGGGAAGACCTTGCATGCTCAAATGAACACTCAAATCTTTGGTGTCCTGTCAACTTGTTCTGAACCTACTCTGCTATGTGCACTGAGAGCTGAATTAATGCTGTTGCCAAGCAAGGTATGAATTAGATCTTTTAAAGTGATAGCTTTTAATCTCTTTATAAAACAAGTCTCCTCTAATTGTTCCCTTATTAAATGCCATAATCAAATTCAATATACTGGGAAAAAATTGACTTGGTAGCCAAGATGCTAAGTTCAAACTGTGTTATTTATATACTGCAAACATTACATCAGGAGTTGAAAGTGATTACTCAGAAGATGGTGATGAATAAAAGCACTCAGCAAATTGCCTGATCTCATCACCTTGGGTTAGAATATCTGATGGTAGATAATAATACCAGTAATGACCATGTATTAATGTCTTCCTATGTGCTAGGCCCTGTGCTAAGTGATTTACTCTATATAATTTCACTTTAAAAATAAACAAATAGAAAGGCTAAATATTCTACTTTTATGTGGTACTTTTATCTGAACCCAGGTCGATCTGACTGCTAAACTATCATCAATTTTCTAAAGCCTTCCACACCATAATGTTTCTCTTAACCCCAAGAGAACACACAAAAAATCAAGTGAGATTTTCTCTTTGGCTAATTTCAATTTGATTTAATGAAAGATTGTTAGGAGCTTAAAGTGTGCTTTGTGCAACTGGCTAAAATTTTTTTTTTAATATCTCTTAGAACAGACTGGTTACAAATAGAAAAAGGAGTATGTCAAGGCTGTATATTGTCACCCTGCTTATTTAACTTATATGCAGAGTACATCATGAGAAATGCTGGGCTGGAAGAAGCACAAGCTGGAATCAAGATTGCCAGGAGAAATCAATAACCTCAGATATGCAGATGACACCACCCTTATGGCAGAAAGTGAAGAGGAACTAAAAAGCCTCTTGATGAAAGTGAAAGAGGAGAGTGAAAAAGTTGGCTTAAAGCTCAACATTCAG
>SJYX01017443.1:23331-49216 GCA_006410675.1 Oreotragus oreotragus
AAGCACAAGCTGGAATCAAAATTGCTGGGAGAAATATCAATAATATCAGATATGCAAATGACACCACCCCTATGACAGAAAGAGAAGAAGAACTATAAAGCCTCTTGATGAAAGTGAAAGAGGAGAGTGAAAAAGTTGGTTTAAAGCTCAACATTCTGAAAACAAAGGTCATGGCATCCGGTCCCATCACTTCATGGCTAATAGATGGGAAAACAGTGGAAACAGTGGCAGACTTTATTATTTGGGGCCCCCAAATCACTGCAGATGGTGATTGCAGCCATGAAATTAAAAGATGCTTACTCCTTGGAAGGAAGGTTATGACAAACCTAGACAGCATATTAAAAAGCAGAGACACTGCTTTGTTCACAAAGGTCCATCTAGACAAGGCTATGATTTTTCCAGTGGTCATGTATGGATGTGAGAGTTAAGAGTCTAAAGAAAGCTGAGTGCTTAAGAATTAATGCTTTTGAACTGTGGTGTTGGAGAAGACTCTTGAGAGTCCCTTGGACTGCAAGGAGATCCAATCAGTCCATTCTAAAGGAGATGAGTCCTGAATGTTCATTGGAAAGACTGATGTTGAACATGAAACTCCAATAATTTGGCCACCTGATGCTAAGAGCTGACTCATTTGAAGATATCCTGATGCTGAGAAACATTGAGGGCAGGAGGAGAAGGGGACAACAGAAGATGAGATGGTTGGATGGCATCACCGACTCAATGGACATGGGTTTGGGCAGACTCCGGGTGTTGGTGATGGACAGGGAGGCCTGGTGTGCTGCAGTTCATGGGCTCACAAAGAGTCAGACATGACTGAGTGATTGGACTGAACTGAACCAACCATAAACAACAAAAACCCGTGTTGAGTAAAATTAGGATAGCAAGAAAATTGACACATAATAAAGCATGAGAGAAAATTATACTAATTAGAGTATGTATCTAAAGAAAGTTGAGCACTGAAGGATAGATGTTTTTGAACTTTGGTGCTGGAGAAGACTCTTGAGGGTCCCTTAAACAGCAAGGAAATAAAACCAGTCAATCCTAAAGGAAGTCAGTTTGAACATTCACTGGAAGGACTGATGTTGAAGCTGAATCTCCAATACTTTGGCCACTGATACAAAGAACTGACTCATTGGAAAAGACCCTGATGCTGGGAAAGATTGAAGGCAGGACATGGGGATGACAGAGGATGAGATGTTTGGATGGCATCACCAACTTGATGGACATGAGTCTGAGCAAGCTCCAGTAGTTGGTGATAGACAGGGAAGCCTGGAATGCTGCAGTCCATAGAGTCACAAAGAGTCAGACATGACTGAGCAAATGAACTGAACTGAACTGAAATAAAGAATATAATAATAATTCAATACTTATATATTCTGTGCCCAAAAATCCAAATGGAATTATGAGGGTACATAGGAACAATTTTGTAGGGTGGGATAAGATAAATGGCAATAAGTGAATGAATGCAACTACCCTGAATGCAACTGCATCACATACATTATAGTCATTTTCACACAAATACAAAAAAATACATTTATTGCAAAAGGTTTCTAATGTTATGGGATTGTAACCATTAGTATTAATTTGATAATACACGATTTGTATAAAAAAGTATAACTGCTTTTAATGAAGTATGTCTGAAACCATCCTACTGTTATATGGGCTGTGCTTATTGTATTTCGCTAACTTCAGAATAAATACAATGCACTGTAGAGAAACGATGTAAGAAAATTAAGTTTCCCAAAGTTGGGCTTTAAAATACCAAGTCTCACAAGATGTACTGTGAAAAAGTGCACTGAAATCAAATCAAAAGTACACTAGAATTTCAAATATCTTTGAAATTCAGTATATTACATATTCCTCTGCTTCATAATGCACTTGTGCATATTAAAGTCTCTGTGACCTCAGTAAAGTCATTTATTTTTCTTTCTTTAATCCAGTGAATTTTTAAAATCATTTAAGCAATGCTGAATATACTTCAGGAAACGCTGATACAAACTATAAAATTTCCCTGACAATATTTATATTGGGTCTTAGATGCTTTAGCCTCTTTTCTTATTAAGACTAACAGAATTTATGTTCCCCCACTACTGTATGCTGAATCAGATATAAATATCTTGAATTTATAGAGCGATTCATATTTTTAAAACACAATGCATTTCAACTGACAATATTCTCCTATAGTATTAGCAGCTACTCCAAATCTGAACTCAGGAAATCTCATGCCAAGGCTAGATCTCGGATAGCCGGTATCATTCACATCTAGTTGTTAAGTAAACCCTCCAATATTTTTTCTGAAAAAGTTGACATCTGTGTCTCTCTTTATGGCTTTCCATAGTCTTCTCTTACTGTGCTATTCTTATGCTACTTCAAGTACTAGGAATACCTCATCCATCCCCAAACCTCCAACAGTGTGAACCTCCAATTTATTACCTTCCTATGGTTCCTAATTATTTTCCTAGGAAATAAATTTAGGAAAAAGGACACAAAAGGGACATTCTAGTCCATTTCCTCCTATCGGGTATCATTTATCTTCAGTCACTATTCAAATATACTTGCTCTAAGGAAGACTTAATACTCTCCTTAATTTCGGCAACATTTAGGGTGACCTAGATAAGCATGGACATTTGCCAGAACTGTCATCCACATGTGAATGGCTTCATAATATTAAAGGGTAAGTGCTGCTTGCATTTCCTTATCCCTGAGGCTATATATCAGGTACACGAATACAACAAATTAGGATGTTCTCTAAAATGATTATATAATCAGAATATGACTCATTTTATGCTTTGTTTAGGCAATAATAATGGCTAGTGTTTATTGGTCATCTTATTTATTGTGGTAGTACTATTATCTCCATTTTACAAATAAAAACACTAAATCTCAAAGATTGAACATGTTGCTCCAAATTGAATAATTTGTAAGTGTTGGAAGCCATGATTAATTGTACTGTGTCACCCTTTCCTCTACTCCAGCAATTACTAATTAGACACATTGGGCTTAGGTAGGCCAAACAGAGGCCTTCCCTTGAAAAGTCTCCCGTGGGAAGGCCTGATCTTTTGAACCTATGATTCGTGAGGTAGCCACTTTCTTCCCTGCAGAGAAAGACAAGTGGAAGAAAAAAGAATAAAGTAAATTTAATGAGAAATAATGAAGGAATTTTATTTCTTAATCTTGGAAAGTTTTAATGTACCTATTGTTTTGCAAGACATATCTGTATATTCTCATAATAAATCCCCTCACCATTTTATTTTTGGCTTAAGTATTTTGGCATTGATTCTATTACATGCAACCAACCATTCCTAACTAAATGCAGTCGGCCTGTTTCTTGTACCTTATATGTGGCATTCACTTTAAGTCTCCTTCATTTGCTTCTTATTCCAAAAAAGAAAAAAATGGTTAAAAAGCCCTTTCTGGATTTCTGTAAAGAAGGAACAACATGTAATACCTTATGGAAAAGGAATAATCTATGATGAAATGTATAATCATTCTTAATAAGGAAATGGCATTAGGTGCTGCAAATTCACGGGAAAAGGGTTAAGAAAATTATACTAAAGGGTTCTGCGTGTTTAGTCTAACTGAAAATGAGAGCTCAGTGTTCTACTGAAAAATTCAATTGCTAACAAAGTCAAGTAGTTAAGCAAAGTATTGACTGTGGTTGAAGGTAGGGAGTTGGCTTGGAAGCAGATGGCCTGGGGAAGGAAGGAGCTGGGCATAATCATAAATCATAACAGAAAAAGACAAAAGACACGGAAGTCAGGCAAGGAGGGTAAAAGAAGCCGGATAACAAAAGACCCAAGCAGAAGCAAAAGAGAAAGGGGTAAAAGGAAGGGCATAGTAATAAAGGCAGGCTCAGGATGCCAACATGATGCAGACTGCCCAGAATTCTAATGAGAAGCTGTGGCACTGGAAAGCACAGAGCTGAGGAGCTCCACAACAGTTGGACAGTTTTTAAATGCAGCATTGTGCTGGAGGGATGGTGGCTAGTCTCACCCCACAGAGAGGCTTTTAAAATTTAAAGTACATGACTGTGCTTAACTGGAAGTCACTCCTTAAAGAAGGCCACTGGTTTGTGAAAGTAAAATCTGGCAACAGAACCCAATGAAAAAACAAAATAGATGAAAAACAAAAGTGGGAAAAGTGACATTAATGGCAAAGCTAATCAATGAAGAGGTTGACAGCACCTAATTTTTTTTTCCCCCCCCGAGGACCTGACTCTTAGCTAAGCTACCTCCATATAACAATCTTATAGCTAGGATTTACACACAATTATTTCAATTATTTTTTACCAAGCCCACAACAACATTTAAGTTGGCTGTGTCCTTGTAGAGGCGTGTTAAACTTGAATCAGAAGCACCATGGAAAACTAACAGAAGCATAGGGCTTGAAATTGCCCCTTTAAGTCATGAGAAGAATTATCCTGATTCATTCAATGTTATGACAAATAGTCCTATACACAGTGACATGGATGCAGATCTTTATCTTTCCGCATTTATTTTTTTTTTCTGTCTACATTTACTCCCATGGTCATCTTACCTCATTGAGAGATTGAATACATAAAGAGACAACAGGCAAACCAATATGACAGAACTCTGACCCAGAGGATGTGTCCAGGAAGCCAGACTACAGTCTCTGCAGAAATTGTGCCAAAAATGGCAGGACCTTGTCAACACATTCTTGACACTGTCCATTCCTTTCGAACTTAAGATGTAACAGAGAAAACCAAATAACCTTCTTGAACCCTTCATATAAAAGATCCGACTTCAGTTAGCCTGCTTCCACTTCCCATGCCAACAGCCTCCAAACAGAAGGCTACTGAAATCTTTTTATCCTAACTGTACAGTTGTCCTACTCCTTTTAAGTCAGCCAAAATTAAGGGATAGTGACTGTGTCCCTTGATATAATAAGCTTTGAATTAATAACTTCTCTTTGTTTTTGTTTGGGTGATCTTTGTATATTCCCACAAATTGTTGTGATTAAAATATCAACTCCCAGTGTATCTTCTTGCTCAGAATGCCTCCTAAATGGCTGGTTTCTCCACAATATCTACATGTAGAATTTTAATTAGCTTGGTAACTTAACATGCACAAAAATACCTGTTCCCCCTCAATACTCTCTAAGTGTTCAATCATTCTAACTTCTTAAATCTGATATCTTGACATAAGTCTTGATTTGTCTCATTCTTTCATGTTCTGCACCTAATTCAACAGCAAACTCTGTTGACTCAACCTTAAAAAGATATCCAGAATTTTATTAAATTGCACTATTTTACCATTACTTACTTAGTTGATTGCCCAAGCTATCATTGTCCCTCACCCAGATAACTGTAATAGCCTTTTAATTGGTTTCCCTGCTTCTACTCTTGACTTTGTTTCCTATCAGAATCACATCTAAAGTTGCCGGGGTCCAGCCCCGGTGGATCCAGGGAATTCGAAGGTGGGGACGGAAGGCGTCCTTGGAAAATACATAATTAATTACAGGTAGAGAGATTAGAAATGGATAGTGTAGTAGGAAATATTAGTGGAGAAAAAGAGGCTGAATAACTTGGTTTACATGGAATAGCATCCATGCTCCAGATGGGAATTCAGCCGGAAAAATGAGGAGTAAGAAAGAATNTCTCACATTTATCAGGTATTTGGGTTTAAAATGTCCACAGTCCTTATTTGCAGTCACTTTTGAACCACTACCTGCCAGTTTGGGATTGATGGCTTTATGTTGGTTGAAAAGAGAGAGATTCACTTGAGTTTGGGGTTTTAGGTACAGTTCAAAGTCATCTCTCTCTCTGGCCTCACTCCCACCAGGTAAAGAACAGTTTCAACATCAACATATCCCTTTAACATTCTAGAAGCTAGAAGCCACTGAAAAAGGGAATCTGATTGTCAATTCAATTCAACTCCATTCCAATTCAATCCAATTCAGGAAACATCCGCTGGTTCCTTTGACATCACATGGGACACAGACAGATGCAAAATGTCCCTACACCCAAAGAAATCACAGGGTAGTGTCCAAGACAGAGTCACTTCCACCCTGGGAGATGGTCTGAGGCTGTTGATTCAATCACGAAAAAGAGGAGGGATTCCCAGAGAAAGCCCTCACCAACTGAGTTTTGTGGGATAAATCAGACAAGGAAACAATGGTCATCAGAGGGAGTGCAAGGGCACATTGCAAAAGCACAGCAGGGCTGTCAGGAGACTATAAGCAGTTCTGGCAAGTTCTGGCATGTCCTCATGCCCCTCCCCCATTTATTTCCATCTACCTTCTTCCACATCTGTGTCTCTGCCTATCCACAGTCCCTCCTTGGCAAGCTACCCACAGCCGTTCATACCCACTCATGGCTTAGGAGTGGGCTAGTAAACACCCAGAGTTCCCACCGTGGGGCTGGAGAGACTGGGAAAAGCTTTATGTTCTATTTTTTCTGCCTAAGCTAAGATAAAAAGTCTTTCCCAGCAAGATACTATTATTATTCTTGGACTGTTCTCTATTTTTGAAATTTGGGCCAGATCATGCCTTTTGCTTTGGAGTTAGGTCAACTAGGATCATTCTCCTTCCCAGCCCACTTTATTTTTAAAATCTCTGTCTGCATTAAATTTGAACTTGAGCAGGATCTGTTTCTGAGATTATCTTGTCACAGCTGACAGAGCTCTGGTGCCCTCTTGCTTTATACAGGTTGGCTTATAGGGTTTACTGGTTGGTTTAAAGTCAACTTTTGAGACTTTTCATCTTTCCATGTTCTTGTAACAGAAACTCAGGGCAAAAAGAGGTTTTAAAAAGGGGGAGTTCTGGAGAGGGAAAAAAGTGAACAGGTTATTCTTTGAAAATGCTTAGCCTGAGAGACATCACTTGGAGTAAAGGGAAGAATTGCACTGTAAACAGAAGCATCTCAGCCATCTGTATAAACTCTTGCAACGTAATTACATCACACTGCAGCTGATGGCTGGCTGTTGATCCACATATTTGGCAGAGATGGTGATACCCTCTTGGGATGTCACAGCCATCTACAGCTTCCCGCCTCATTACCATTTAACTAGTTTGATATTGACAATTAGGATTTGTAGAGAGTCCAAAGCTTTTATTGGGATAAAAAGTCTCTGACTTGTAAGTTAACTTAGCAATGGAGTTTTGATTTGCATTTCTCTAATAATGAGCGATGTTGACATCTGAGCATTTTTCATGTGTCTGTTAGTCATTTGTATGTCTTCTTTGGCGAAATGACTGTTTATGTCTTTTTCCCACTTTTTGATTGAGTTGTTTGTTTTTCTGGTATTGAGTTGTATGATGGTGGTTTAGCTGCTAAGTCAAGTCCAACTCTTGTGACCCCATGGACTGTAGCCTGCCAGGCTCCTTTGTTCATGAGATTTTTCCAAGCAAGAATACTGGAGTGGGTTGCCATTTCCTTCTCTAGGGGATCTTCTCAACTGAGGAATCAAACCCAGGTCTTCTGCATTGCAGGCAGATTCTTTACTGACTGAGCTGTGAGGGAAGCCACTGAGTTGTATGAGCTGCTTGTATATTTTGGAAATTAATCCTTTGTCAGTTGTTTTACTTGCTATATTTTCTCCCATTCGGAGGACTGTCTTTTCACCATACTTATAGCTTCCTTTGCTGTGCAAAAGCTTTTAAGTTTAATCAGCTCCCACTTGTTTACTTTCGTTTATATTTCCATTACTCTAGGAGGTGGGTCATACAGGATCTAGCTTTGATTGAGTTGAGTGTTCTGCGTATGTTTTCCTCTAAGAGTTTTATAGTTTCTGGTCTTACGTTTAGGTCTTTAATCTATTTTGAGTTTATCTTTGTGTACAGTATTAGGAAGTGTTCTAATTTCATTCTTTTACATGTAGCTGTCCAGTTTTCTCAGCACCATTTATTGAAGAGGCTGTCTTTGCCCCATTCTATATTCTTCCCTCCTTTGTCAAAAATAAGGTACCATAGGTGTATGGGTTTATTCCTGGGCTTTCTATCTTGTTCCATTGGTCTATATTTCTATTTTTGTGCCAGAACCACACTGTCTTGATGACTGTAGTTCTGTAGTATAATCTGAAGTCAGGAAAGTTGATTCCTTCAGCTCCACTCTTTCTCAAGATTGCTTTGGCTATTCAAGGTCTTTTGTGTTTCCATATGAATTATGAAATTTTTTGTTCTAGTTCTGTGAAAAACCACTGGTAATTTGATAGGGGTCACATTGAATCTGTAGATTGCATTTGGTAGTATAATCATTTCCACAATATTGATTTTTCCTACACAGGAACATAGAATGTCTCTTCATCTGTTTATGTCATCTTTGATTTCTTTCATTCATTTCAGTTCAGTTCAGTCGCTCAGTCATGTGCGACTCTTTGCGACCCCATGAACTGTAGCACACCAGGCCTCTCTTTCCATCACCAACTCCCAGAGTCCACCCAAACCCATATCCATTGAGTTGGTGATGCCATCCAACCATCTTATCCTCTGTCATCCCCTTCTGCTCCTGCCCTCAATCTTTCTCAGCATCAGGGTCTTTTCAGATGAGTCAGCTCTTCACATCAGGTGGCCAAAGTATTGGAGTTTCAGCTTCAACATCAATCCTTCCAATGAACACTCAGGACTGATCTCCTTTAGGATGGACTGGTTGGATCTCCTTGTAGTCCAAGGGACTCTCAAGAGTCTTCTCCAACACCACAGTTCAAAAGCATCATTTCTTCGGCACTCAGCTTTCTTTATAGTGTTGTATAATTTTCTGTGTACAGTTTTTTTGCCTCCTTATGTAAGTTTATTTCTAGATATTTAGTTCTCTTTTTTTGCTATGGTGAATGGGATTGACTCCTTATTTTCTCTTTCTGATTTTTCATTGTTAGTATGTAGAAATGGAAGTAATTTCTGTGTATTGAGTTTTTCTCCTGCAACTTTGCTAAATTCACAGATTAGCTCTAGTAATTTTCTGATACTATCTTTAGGGTTTTCTATGTACAGTGTTATGTCATCTGCTAATAGTGAGTGCTTTACTTCTTCTTTTCTGATCTGAATTCCTTTTATTTATATCACCTCACACCAGTCAGAATGGCCATCATCAAAATGTCTGCAAACAATAAATTCTAAAGAGGGTGTGGAGAAAAGGGAACACTCTTGCACTGCTGGTGGGAATGCGAATTAATGTAGCCACTATGGAAGACAGTATGGAGATTCCTTAAAAATAACTAGGAAAAAAAACACCATATGACCCAGCAATCCCACTCCTAGGCATACCCTGAGGAAACCAAAACTGAAAAAGACACATGTATCCCATTGTTCATTGCAGCACTATTGACAATAGCTACAACATGGAAGGCAACCTAGAAATCCATCAACAGATGAATGGATAAAGAAGTTGTGGTACATGTACACTATGGAATATTAAGGAACTCATTTGAATCAGTTCTAATGAGGTGGATGAACCTACAACCTATTATACAGAGTGAAGCAAGTCAGAAAGAGAAAGATAAACATCCTAGCACATATGTATGAAATCTAGAAAATGGTACTGAAGAATTTATTCACAGGGCAGCAATGGAGAAACAGACATAGAGAATAGACTTATGGGCATGGGGAGAGGGGAAGAGAGGGTGAGATGTATGGAAAGAGTAACATGGAAACTTACTCTATGTAAAACAGATAGCCAACGGGGATTTGCTATATGGCTCAGGAAATCCAAAGAGGGTTGCTGTATCAACCTAGAGAGGTGGGGTGAGGAGGGAGATGGGAGGGAGGTTCAAAAGAAAGGAGATATATGTATGTCTATGGCTGATTCCTGTTGAGGTTTGACAGAAAACAAAGTTCTTTAAAGCAATTATCCTTCAATTAAAAAATAAATTAATTTTAAAAAATTAGCATTGAACAATGTCTGAGACAAGTAGCCTGCGTGTTTTTAAGGTTTCTTTCTTATGGTAACAGAAACAAACTCAACTTGAGACAAAGTGCCCAGGAAAACTTTAGAAGCATCTTTCATGATCATCCATCATCAAACTCAAGTGTGAAGCATCTTTCATGATCATCCATCATCAAACTCAAGTGTGTATGTACGGCACCCTCAGTCGACCTCCTTATTTTAACAGTTCAAGGTCCTTTCTGATTCTTCTCCATTGTAGGTTATTACAAGATACTGAATATAACTCCCCGTGCTGTTTAGATCCTTTTATCTATTTTATATACAGTAGTGTGTATCTGTTAGTCATATACTCCTAATCCATCCCTCTCCACACTTCCCCTTTGGTAAACATAGATTTGTCTTCTACGTCTGTGAGTCTATTTCTGTTTTGTAAATAAGATCATTTATATTGTTTTTATATTTTTTAATATAAATATCATGATATTTGTCTTTTTTTCTGTCTGACTTCACTTATATACATATATATATGGTATGCATAATCCACCTTAAATTGCATAAGATGTTACAGAAAAACTTGAACAAACATTTTGGACAACCTTATATATGTATGTATATATATATATTTGCACTCACATACACACACACACATATATATACACACGCACGTATAGCAGAATCACTTTGCTGTACACCTGTAACTAACATCATGTTGTAAACTTCAAAAAAAAACAAGATTAAAAAATTTTTTTAAGTTCTTTCCCTCAAGTCTGCCTGGAAAAAGGAGTTTGAGTTTTAAGTCATATAGATTTAAATCAAAGTTAAGATAGGAAGACGGCCAGCCTCTTAGCATATTCCCTTTGCAAGTAAACTCCACCTTTTCTAATCACCTTCCAAAGTCTCTGATGATCCTTACTACCTTCTGGATAGTCTACTGGGCTAAATGTGCCCCCAGAAACATGACGGCAAAAGAAATCAGGCCTTGCAGGATGCAGGACGCTTGGGGCTGGTGTATGGAGATGATCTGGAGGGATGATGTGGGGTGGGAGGTGGGAGGGGGGTTCATGTTTGGGAGTTTGTGTAAAAAAATAAATAAATACAAAAAAAAAAAAAATAAGAAATCAGGCCTTAACCAACCCTGATTCATCTGCCTCCATAATTATCATTCAATTCAGCCTGACCTCCTAGCAGAGCAGTTGGGTAAAGTATTTGTCATTTCACCTCTCGATTGCCAGATGAACTTATCTGAAGGGTTTCTCCTAGGTCACATTTCTTGCACTGTGTGAACAAGAGGCAAGGGGCAGAATTTCAGTGCTTTCAAAAGCCCCAAAGCCCAAACCATCAGGTCAGTCTGGGTGCTGCTGTTTATCCCACCCCATCCCCAAACCTGCCCTTTTTATAAACACAGACTCAGCGTGGTGTGGAGTCGATGACAGTATCTTTCCTTTCTCACCCCCCTACCAGGTTTCTGGCTTTGTATCCCAAGAGACAAGAGTGACTCACAGCTGGGGTCTGAGGTTACAAATTGCTCAAATGGCCAGGAGGCGAAAGGGCAGGGCAGTGTTGAGGGAGTGGTTCCCAGATGTCCACATCCCATGCCCCTCCCCCTGTTTCGCCTCTCTGGGCTCTCACGCCAATACTGAACTCCACTGGTGATTGTGGGAGACAGAGTCGACAGTCACTGCGGGTGGGTGACCACGCAGACCACCTGGTCAGAGGTACATGACTGAAGTGACTTAGCAGCAGCAGCAGGGGATAGGGACATGACCTAAAGTCATCCTCTTCAATTGTTTGGTTTCTTTTACTATAAAATAAATATAAACTTATCTTTGAAATGATATTTATTTATTCCAAGGCTTGCACAAGTACCGCAGAGAATCAGAGAATAGGATACTGACATGAAAGAAAGCTAACCTTGGTGGCTATCTACTAATAGTTTTTGTTAGCTGTTTTTTTTTTCTTTTTAATCTGATATTTGCTATTTTCTAATCACTTATTTCTGTGTTCTTCTCACATTAAAAACACCTGGTTAACTCAGATGTGGCTCCACACAATGTCTTTTAAATGATCTATATAGATAATTTGGAAAATATGGAAAAATAAAATTTCCTAACCCAATTTCTCAGAAATAACTTGGATTCCATCCAGTACTTTTAAACACATTCTAAAAAAACAGACTTACAAAATTAAAAGCATAATGTATACATGTATATAATTGTGCATATGTTTATGTAAGCATGAGGTAAGGTGTGAAAGAAACTGACCAAACTGTTAATATTGACTATATTATTTGGGCCACGGGAAGATACCATTTGACTTGCTAAAATGTGATTTGACTTACTACAGTGAACATGTATTAGAGGTAGGAAGAATAAAAATAAAAAATAAAGAATGTTAAATAAAAAATTAGTGGAGTACAATTGATTTACAATGTTGTGTTAACTTCAAGTGTACAGCAAAGTCAATAAGTTATATGTATATCCACTCTTTTTTAGATGCATTTTCCCTATAGGCTATTACAGAGTACTGAGTAAACTATTCACGGGAGTAACTTGACTGCTTCATATACTGTGGAGTGCATGAGAGCCTGGAAGACTTAATGTACTTTCTTCCTACTTAGCGTCTAATCCAATGAATGAGAGTAAGGCTCAGGCTCTTGAGAGAAGAAAGTATTCAAGTTTTTCAAAGCCAAACTTTCAAAGGAGGAGACATCAAAGGCTATTCAGTCAAACTTAATTCTTAAAAAAAATTTCAAACTTACTAACAAATGTCCCAGTTTAAAAAGTCAACTACTACTACTACTATATGACTACTAAGCTTCTGTTGACAAGAACAGTCCCTACACCATCCTCTCCAAAAGCAAACCACATCCAATCCTTGCTCTATTTCTTCTGATGTTTACCTCCTCCTGTTTAAATTATACACTTACACTGTTACATTAACTTTTTTTTCAATTAAAAAAACTATCTGCTGAATTCTGAGAATTAAGCTTTTCTAAATGTTTCCTTCATCCAATACATACACCATATATGGCTAAGTCAATACAATGTTTGCACTATTATGATTATATAACATTATTTATAGCTGAGCTGCTCAGTTTTTTTTATTACCTCCTTTTTCTTGTACTATGTAAAAAAATTGGAGCTCATTAATTGTCTCATATTTTCATTTCCTTAGTTTTTTTATGCACCAAAATTAAGTCATCCCAATTCTCTCTAAAGAATCAAAAAACCTCACCTGAATATGCATTCAAAGATATCAGTATGCTATCAATGTCATATTCTTGGAGGAATCTCTCTTAGAGCTCTCTGTCCTCCTGCTTCAGTATATACTGGGTTAGAAACATGGCTGCCAGTTTCTTGGACTGGAGTATGGAAAGGGGATTGGAAATTTCCTGTTTAATATGTAGACACCTTCTTATTTTCCTTACTTTCATCATAAAGCATCTCTTCTGTCCTTGGTTGGACCTGGTATCTCTGAGTACAGAGCCTGAGTGGTTAAACTTCTCCAAAGAGGAAACATTCAGCCTCCAACCAGAATGAGAGGAGGGAAAGCCAGGGGTTGGGGGGACTAGATGGGAAAAAGACCTGGGATGAGGGTCTAACTCCTTGTTTTCAGGTGTTGCATCAGGCAGCCTTTTTTCAGTCTCGTCCTATGCCCTGTCTGAAGAACTATTTGATATTCCTAGTTTTGACAGTTTCTGGGATTCTCTGGTAAAGATGTGACTGCTTCCTGCTTCCCAATCCCCCTACTTTGTAGACTTGGGTTTCGCTTATTCAAGGTCTGTTGGATTAGCATAACACTTGTCCGTCTGCTGTTCAGCCTCCAACTTTCTTTTTGGCACCTCTTGCTTGGTGTCATCTCATCACCAACTGAGGCGGTTTTCCCCTTTGGTGAGCTGTGCCTTTTTACTTTGTTGGTGTTGCTTCTATGTTCATCCATGATATTGGATTATAATTTTGTTTATCTTTCTCTCTTTGTTAAAAATTATTGATTTGTAATTGAAGGATACTTGCTTTACAATGGTGTGCTACTTTTTGCCATACATCAACATGAATCAGGCAACATGAATCAGTGCCCTCCCTCTGAGTCTCCTACCCCATCCCACCTCTCGAGGTTATTACAGAGCCCCAGTTTGAGTTCCCTGAATCATAAAACAAATCCCCATTGGCTATCTGTTTTACACATGGTAGGGTATATTTTTCCATGCACTCTCTCCATTCATCCCACCCTCTCCTTCCTCCCTTTTTTTCACTTTTTTAATATCAAGTTAGTGGGTTTAGAAGATGGAATGGAGGGACATGCTCAAATTCACATCACCATGTAAATAAAGCTCATTTATCTAAAAATACTATTCAAATACTACTTAAAATAGTATTAAGACTCGGGAAGTTCCAGTAGGTCTAAACCCACAATATTTGCAAATGACAAAATCAGGTCCAGAGAGAGTCCATTATTCCTAACTCTTGGTTCTGTGCACTTTCCACTTATCCCACTGACTCCCTCAGAGGTAAAGACTATCCTCTCCATTGTTTTGATATTCTAATAAGTGTTTAGAGCTTCCTCTTAAGTATTCTGAGTACAAGGTTTAATGCATTTAGAGGCCTGGGTATTACAAGTTGACTAATTGCTCTAAGAGTGATTTCTTTCGCCAATTTTTAAACAGTACTCAACCCTAGGTATACATACAATGAAGAATACATAATTAAAGTACTGCAGTTTATATTCATAAAATTAGACTTAGTAACTCTAGAGTCTTCGGGGAAGGCAATGGCACCCCACCCCAGTACTCTTGCCTGGAAAATCCCATGGATGGAGTAGCCTGGTGGGCTGCAGTCCATGGGGTCGCTAACAGTCGGACAGACTGAGCGACTTCACTTTCACTTTTCTCTTTCATGCATTGGAGAAGGAAATGGCAACCCACTCCAGTGTTCTTGCCTGGAGAATCCCAGGGATGGGGGAGCCTGGTGGGCTGCCGTCTATGGGGTCACACAGAGTCGGACACGACTGAAGTGACTTAGCAGCAGCAGCAGCAACTCTAGAGTCTTGTGTGTTATTACTAATTAGACTTGACAATTTCAAAGAGATGATAACTTTTTGATGGTGGTTGGGAAACTGTGGCTATTTCCAGGATGAAAAGAACAACCAAAATATGAGGCAGGCAAAATTTCATTAGTCAGTTTAAGAACTCTATGGCAATAGCTTCCCATCTATCTGAATGTGTAAAGAGTAAACTCAGATGCCTCCTGACCTAGAGAGCAAGAAAAATGCCCAACTGTCTCCTAAAGATAAACTGATAGTTGGACCATAAAGAAGGCTGAGCACCGAAGAATTCATGTTTTCAAACTGTGGTGCTGGAGAAGACTCATGAGAGTCCCTTGAACAGCAAGGAGATCAAACCAGTCAATCCTAAAGGAAATCAACCCTGAATATTCATTGGAAGGGCTGATGCTGAAACTGAATCTTCAATACTTTGGTCACCTGATGCAAAGAGCCAATTCATTGGAAAAGACTCTGATGCTGGGAAAGATTGAGGGCAAGAGAAGGGGACAGCAGAGGATGAGATGGTTAGATAGCATCACTGACTCAAGAGACATGAATTTGAGCAAACTCCAGGAGACAGTGAAGGACAGGGAAGCACGGTGTGTTGCAGTCCATGGGGTCGCAAAGAGTCAGTCACGGCTTAGGACTGAACAATGAAGAATAACCATGCCTCTGCTTCCTCATTGTAAGGATTTGGGGGAAAATCATTTGGGCTATGATATTAAAGCAATAACTGGTTAGAGAAGGGAATGGGGAAAGTGAAAAGAAGGAGGGACTTTTTTCACAGCAGTCATAAAAAGGTAGTGAAAGAGGGGCAATTGAAGAGTGGATTGGAAACTGGAAACTGGCTACCTTCCTTGCCTAAACAAAAGGTTTTAGGACAGCATTCCCTGATCAGTGTTTTGAAGAGCACTGGTTTGCTAAGAATGGGTTCCAGGTTAGCCAACACATTGATCCCCTTAGTCCTTGGGGTAGTTGAACAGAGGCAGCCAGAGAATCTGCTGGTCTATGATATCTGTCAGACACATGCACACACACACACACGCTTTTTGTTCTTCATGTGCTCTGATGTGGGAAAAAATGCTGGCAATCATTGTCTTTAAAAGATCAAGGGATAACTACAGGCAGAAGTTGACCTAGAACCCACCCACTGATAGATATGCTGGGAAGCACAGGTACTGCCATCCCCTTGAAAGCCACACAAGACAGAGAAGTAGTATTTGCTGTTGTGCAGATTTGGAGTTGAGGATGTCACTGATCTAGCAAAACAGCTGCTTATATCATTGTATAGAGTTGGCCTCCCTTTACTAGTAAAAGCTCTCCTTAAGGGACTTTCCATGGCTCACTTCACATGTTTATTCTAATATTTCCATTGTATCCTCTCTGGTTTCTTTAAGCATAACTTCATTACTCTTAATAACAGCCCCTTTGTATCTTTTACTAAACTAAATCAATCTTTTCTCTTGCTAATGTTTGCACAATTGAAGACATATGTAGAACTTACCCCCTAAGCCAAATTTATGTATTTTGTTCTTTTAATCATCTTTATGAATTACCCACTCTCATTCTTTAAGTCACAAAAATCCCATTTCCTCATACTATTGAAATGTGGATTTTTTTCCTCTGATAGGACATTGTAGTTTATAGATATTGAACCTGTCTTATACTCCCTCTCTTTCTTTTTTAATCTGCTACTTTAAGTAAGATGGGGACTCAGAATGATACATTTCAAAGGGTACATTTCTACAGGGATATAAAGCACAGACAGAAGGCAAAGATGCAAAGAAAGAACTAGAATTTAATGCAAGATGTAGACAATTAACCTTCTATCATCAGGACACAGGGTAGTGGAGGTTCACCCACAAATTGTGTGCCTTGAGAAGATGATATGACTACACTGTGCTTTTCTACAAAAGAAGTGTGATGAGATACCAACACCATGCATGCTTCCTCTGCCTCAATGCCCTGCAGTCTAAGACATAAAGGTCAGGAGAGTGAGAATGATTAGAGAGTGAAGTGGGAGAAAAACCAGGGCAGTATGATGTCAAGTAATCCAGGAGAAACAGTGCTTCAAGAAGACATGACTAACAAGATCAGATATAAGCAAGATGTTAAGACGAAGACAGAGAAGTCGCCAGCGGATTTTATACCACAATGGTCATGGGTGACTTCACTAAAAGCTGTTTCACTTGGTTGGAATGGATGGAGGTGAGATTCCAGTGGATTCAATAGCAGAAGTGTGAGCATATGTGTCCTGATCAGAGGGACTGCTTTGGGGCAGTTGCTGGGGGCTCAGTGCATTTTTAAAAGATGGAAAACTTTTGACGAATTTCTCTCTTTCATGGCCATGCTTTCCCAGAGCTTATTCTAAAAATGTTTCACCATATTCTTAACAACCATTATGACAGCATAATACTTTTGCAGAATTTGCCTCAAGGAAAAGTCTGTTCCCCATTCCTCCACCCCTAGCTATGTTCAGAAGCCAGTTAGAGAGGGGGAAATGGAGTCAATGATTGTGAAAACTGCTTTCAAGTTATTCCATGATAGGGAGAGAGAAGCAGGACTGTAGATAAGGGAGAAGTGGAGGTTGAGAGTTTCATTTGCTTGTTTCTTTAAAATAGGGAAGAACAGAGCATGTTTGAACGCCAATGAAAATGTTTCATTCAAAAGAGAAATGAAGGTGATGGGATCCAGAGCATGAATGGCAGGGCTGGCCTTTGACAGGGGCTTGAACTCTAAAGGGAAAACAGAGCATGGATGTGGATTTGGGAAAAAATAGCCCTTAAAGGGCCACTACGAATATTTCTGTGAGATAGTAAATGTGACTTTCCTGGCCTATTAACTGGCACATGGAATATCTTTGACATATAATACTATGTTCTCTGCCTGCTGCTTACCCTGCCATCTCACACTCTCTTGTATCTAGATCACACTCCTTAGTCTGGGACTGCTGACCACCTGTAGCTCTCCAGAATTTCCTCTCTTCCTTCACTGACAAAATTCCTTTACTCTGCTGAGGCCCATCTCCCGTCCATAAGCCCATGTGTCTTGCTCAGTACCACCTCACAAGATTACCTCAGTTTACCTACAGTCTTTTTCAAATAACATCACCATCTTCCCTACAATTTATTCCCTTTCAATCCAACTATTAATTTTGACATTAGTGAGTAACATCCCGCAAGTTTACACTGAGGCTTTTTTTGGTTGCTATTTATACACTTCTTGTTCCCCTTGCAAACTTTCCCTACTCCTTTTATCTTCTAGGAAAGTAGCAAGCAATATATATCAGCAAAGTTGTACATATTATTCTTCACAAAAAGAATGACTCCATCTTCTGAATGACTGTGTTTCCCAGAAGCACATGCAAGGTTAACATGAGTTAAGAGTTCCTCCACTATCTCTGACAGGACTCTATGGTGAAAATACTGTAATTCTGTTTTTTTTCTGTTTTGCTTCGTTTTTAGCTTTACTGAGATATAACTGACACACAACATTTTAAGAGTTTAAGTTATACAATGTGATGATTTTATGTAAGCACATGCAAGGTTAACATGAGTTAAGAGTTCCTCCACTATCTCTGACAGGACTCTATGGTGAAAATACTGTAATTCTGTTTTTTTTCTGTTTTGCTTCGTTTTTAGCTTTACTGAGATATAACTGACACACAACATTTTAAGAGTTTAAGTTATACAATGTGATGATTTTATGCACATATACACAGGGAAATGTTTACACATCTTTAACCTCACATAACTTAGCATTTTGTTGTTGTTATAGTTAGAACACTAAAACTCTTTCACAGCAACTTTTAGGGACACAATACAGTACTGTTTACTGAAGTCACCATGATGTACATTGGATTCCTAGAACTCATTGCTTCTGTAACTGAAATTTTCTACCCAACAGTTACCCATTTCCCTCAGCCTTTAACCCCTAGCAGCCAGGATTCTACTCTGTTTCTCGGAGTACAATGCTTTTAGATTCCACATATGAGATCATATAGTATTTGTCTTTCTATGTCTGACTTATTTCACTTAGCATAATACCCTCAAGGTTCATCTCTGTGTCACCAAATGGCAGGAGTTCCTTCTTTCTATGCCTGAATAATATTTATTATATAATATTCGTTGTATTTTTTTTTGGAGTTTACCCAAACTCATGTCCATTGAGTTGGTGACCTGTCCATCACCAGCTCCCAGAGTTTACCCAAACTCATGTCCATTGAGTTGGTGATGCCATTCAAACATCTTATCCTCTGTCATCCCCTCTCCTCCCACCTTCAGTCTTTCCCAGCATCAGGGTCTTTTCCAATGAGTCAGTTCTCATTAGGTGGCCAAAGTACTGGGGTTTCACCTTCAATATCAGTACTTCCATGTGTGTGTTAGCCATTGCAAATATAATATTCCCAGTCTGGTCCCAAGTCCACAGCCTTGACTGAACAGAGAAATGTGCCCCAGGAGGATCAGGTCTGGCAATGAGTCCCTGCTGCCCTGCAATGCCTATACACCCTGGTCACTCAACTATTGGTTGTAGAACACCACCTGTCTGTCAATCACATTTCATATGGTCCAAAGAGATCGACCAGATCACCAGGCCAGCCCTGGGCAGGTGGGGTTAAGCTTTGAAAGGTCTTATAATTGAGACATTCATAGACCTTCATTTTTTCCCTTTCTATTGTATATTACTATCATGCTCAGCTGCAATAGCTCCAAAAGCATGATCATGACCAATTTTTGTGAATAACATTTGAGAGTTCAAATTCATATCATAAAGATGTTATTGTCTGTCACATTAATGAGATTTCAAGAATCCTTCAACATGTGAATTCTTGACAGTAACCAGNTCATAGACCTTCATTTTTTCCCTTTCTATTGTATATTACTATCATGCTCAGCTGCAATAGCTCCAAAAGCATGATCATGACCAATTTTTGTGAATAACATTTGAGAGTTCAAATTCATATCATAAAGATGTTATTGTCTGTCACATTAATGAGATTTCAAGAATCCTTCAACATGTGAATTCTTGACAGTAACCAGCTCTTCAGGTGGATTATTATGTCAGGTATGTGCTTGACAGAAATGAAACTCTTCCCCAAAATCCTTACATATTAAAAAATATGGAGTATTCCAATGACAAATGTTTCTGGAATTTTTCTTTAAGTTAGTGAATGGGTCATTAGTAAACTATCCAGCTAAATGTCTTGCCAATGTCATTTCACAAATCTGGTATTTATTTGGCTTGTGTGTATATATGTTCTGGATAGTAGTTGCTGTTTTTTTGAAAATTCCAAAATATCTGGAATTATTCCATAGAAAGAGAAGTCAAGACTAGGTTGAATAATTTATTATTTCTAATTTGCTAACTAGCTCTGTGATCTTGGCTAATTTGCTTTAAACTCTCTGTGTTCTTATTTATTACAATCTTAGTTAAGGGATTTGGTTTGGATCCATGGTTCTGTGTGCTCCAAGGTATTTCCAGAACAAACATTTCAAACTGCTGGGAATAAAGGGAGTATTGAACTAATGAGAGGTTTAGCCTCCAATTAAAATAAATAAATTTATATTTTAAAAAAGAAACACAGTAAAAAAAGAAAAGAAAAGAGAAGCCATGAGTTAAGGTAAAGCACCTTTCTCATAGACATTGATCAAATTCCTTTTAGTTTTCTTTTTTGCTTTTGTCTCATGACCAAAAGAATGATAATGATGCTTCATGAACTTACATGTGGGCCATGGTTATTGGAAGGAGCCATATAAACTATATGAAATGCTGGATTCAGAAATGAGAGACTCATACACAAACAGGGACACTACATTACTGTATTAAAGCATCATAGCAATATTTTGTAATACCTGTTTCAGTCCAAATATTTGATAATGTTGGATTAAAGAAAATAGAGAAGGAATGTTCAGTAAATGCAAGTAAGAGTATTAAATGAAAAGAGAAAAATTTTATCTTCCTCGTGGGATAAAAGGACCAAACTATTTTGGAATAATCTATGTATAAAGATGTGTTGGTGATGGACAGGGAGGCCTGGTGTGCTCCGATTCATGGGGTCGCAAAGAGTCGGATATGACTGAGCAACTGAACTGAACTGACTGAAAGATGTGTTAAACACAAATGGATTTATATGATTTTTCCCCTTTAACCAGTAAATTCTTTTTTATATTCTATTTCTGTGAATAAATGAGACTATAAAAACAAACTGGATTCTTTTGTTTTAATGAACATTAGATCCATAAGATATATATATATACTTTGAGAGCAGAGGTAAGAATTTCTGCTTGAATTATGTTTTTTTAAAGTAGTTCTAATGATGTGATAGAGCAATAATTAGAGTTATATGCTCTCAAATAAAATCATATTAAAGGATTCACTTGTTTTAAGTGAGTAAGTTTGTCTTCCTCCTTGGATAGTAAACAGTCAGAAAAAACCCGAAAAATATGTTTTGAGACTCCTCTCTTTTCTTCTTGGATCCTACTTAAAGATAAGACTAAAGAGTGTGTGAAACTGATAACAGTTCTAAGCAGGAACAAAACAAGATCTCGTGAAAGAGTTTTTGTCTATAATCCCCCTGCAATACACAGTGGAAAACATTGCAAGTTCATTTTCAAATGTCACCACAGAGGAAAATGGTTGAGAAAGAAAAAGCCCAATGTGATAGCAGTAGGCATAGAAAACACATTTCCATCTCTCAAAAAAGATATCGTCTCTGCTACTAAAGAAAAAAAAAAGTGTGAAAAACAGCATAGCAACTCTACTCACAAATCAGAAGTTGGAAAGAAGTTACAAAGACAACAAGTAATGAGAATCCCTTGCCAAGCTTATAACTACTCCATCTCTGTCCACATCACTATGCTGTCTTTCTTATCGAATACCACCCAACACACCTCCCAGAAGCGATCTGTTCCAAGGAAATGGAATAGAGAGCTGTAAAAGCTTGCACTTAATGGTAAAGATTCCTCTTTGTGCTTTTGTTTGTAGAATTACATCCCTTCTATTACACCAGTGAATTTTTCAGAAACCGGCACTTACCACCAACAACAACAAAACCAGCAACATCTAATTTTCCTGATCTTTGTTATCAACATTCACTCCTTACCTGTTTCTGAACCTCTAAGCAATAATTTGATCTCACATCATTTGTTGTTATTTAATCATGTCCTAGTCCACATATAAAATTTTGTGTTATTATTTCTGTCTACATTATGGTTTTACAGTACTATGGTATCTTGTGCTATTTTAACCATGGTAAAAGCATATTTTATATCTATCTCCCCTTGGTAGTGTCCAATGCTAAATCCTGAGGGTGGGCTTCTTAAAAAAAAAAAAGCATAACATACATCTCATGTAAAGATAAATTTGGAAGATGAAGAGACTATTCATATTTCTAGGTTAGAAACAGAATCTGACTCTAAGTCTCCCTATATTGTGCACTGCCAAGATGCTTTGAGATGTGTGATAGGTAGAAAGCTTTTTTGAGTGGGAAAAGTGCTGAATGAGAATTTGATTTTGACATTAAGGACTGTTCGCATTAAGTGAGTTGTGAGATCCAGGACATTCAATAAAACAAAGAAAATACTCTCCTTTTGGTCATAAGTACTCTTTCTGTTCTTTAAACCTTATTTGAAAGAAGCATAATAATTGCCAAGTACATGAAGAGGTCCTGCACAGTTTTAGTTAATCATGTGCTATGTACAGCCCATCAAGTATGTTCTGTACCCTCAGCATAAAGTCAATATCCTTGAAAATATTTCAGAAAATGATGATAATTGAAACTGGAAAAGTCAGTTTTAGGCACTGAAGTTTGTAGCTAGTAAATTAATTTATATAATGCCACTCTTTTGAAATAAACAAGCACTTACAATACTACCTGCTCCTGATAAAATGAAAACAAAATATACTGATGTTGCCAAGAGGATTTCTTATTCAAAGTCTGTTCCATTTTTTTTTAATTCTTCTTCACATTTTATTCACTACTTGAACTAATGAAACCTGGAATTAGAAGAAATTTTTATTTGCCTAAGGGTCTGTGTTTAACATTTCTTTCAAACTTATCTGATGTTCTTTGGAATCCAAACTGAACAGAAATTAATGGAGTAAACTTCCCTGATAACTCAGTTGGTAAAGAATCCACCTGCAATGCAGGAGACCCTGGTTCAATTCCTGGGTTGGGAAGATCCGCTGGAGGAGGGATAGGCTACCCATTCCTATATTCTTGGGCTTCCCTTGTGGTTCAGCTGGTAAAGAATCTGCCTGCAATGTGGGAGACCTGGGTTCGATCCCTGGGTTGGGAAGATCCCCTGGAGAAGGGAAAGGCTACCCACTCCAATATTCTGGCCTGGAGAATACAGTCCATGGGATGGCAAAGAGTCAGACATGACTGAGCGACTTTCACTTCACTTCACTTCCTAAAACTGCCATTATATATTTATTGAGATGCTATTTTGTGCTGGACACTGTTTTACATCCTGGAGATTCAGCAGTGAATAAGCAAACAGGTTCCCTGTCATTAGGAAAGTAAGATTCTAGCAGAGAACACAAAGAATAAACAGAATAAGGATTAATTGTATAATATAATTTCAGGTAGTGATGATTGCTATAGAGCAAAATTAAGTAAGTTAAACTGTTGGAGCGAGAAGGTACAAATTTGGTCAGGGAAGACATCTGATTAGACATTTGACCAGAATAAAGGATGTGAGAGAAGATTCACAAGTTTCATAGCTCTGAAATACATGCTTTTTTTAACCAAAAATCTATTAAACGTTTATCATGCATCAGGACATACGTAGGGGTAAGTGATTAAAAAAAAACAAACCCAAAACTACTGAAATCTGGCTTTCTATCTTCAAAGGGCTTACAAGGGCTTACAGTCAAGTGGGGCAGAGAGACACAAAACAAGGACTCTGATTATTATACTGTGATTAGCTCTATAAAGGAGGACAGTGTCAGCCTAACAAAATGATAAAATAAGAAAGGTTGCTTTAGGTTACTCACACTCTATCTCCTTTTTATGTTCATTTCCCTTTCGTTTAGTGCTCTGTGTTTTTTTGTTGTTTTTGTTTTTGTTTTTTGTTTGTTTGTTTGTTTTTCATTTCCATGGCAGCCGTTGTCGCCAATATTCAGTGGCCTTAGCATCCCCTGATCTTAAACTGTAGAAATTGACCTGGAAGCATTTCAGATTTTAGAACTTTTCTGAGTCCTTTTCCACAGGAGAAAATCATCTCCTCCAAGGTATGAGACTGCCTGGTGCGACCCTCTCAGATCAGCTATCTGACACCCAGATATAGATTTCCATACACCTAAAAGGAGTCACTAAAATGGGAGAAGAGATTTCTACTGAGGAGGCTGGTCGCTGAAACCTTTAACATCTCTCACATCCTCTTTAACAAGCTCTCTTTTATGCCATCTACCCATGGGTGTTAGCACCCATAATGATCACAGAGGAGAAAGCCAGGGAGCATGGGCTATCCATAAAATCATAAAAGGACTTATTTTCCCAGTAACCTGGAGTGTGAACGGGGACATCACTTAAGTCTTAACTTTCTTCTGCTTCTTAACCAGGCCCTTCATTAAGACAGAGAGGGGAAATGTCATAAGTCATTTAGCACATGTCACTGAAAACTCTTTAAAAAAGGGGGCATATAGAAAGTCACATGGGGCTTCCCTGGTGGCTGAGCAGTGAAGAATCCACCTGAAATGAAGGAGATGTGAGTTTAATCCTTGGGTGGGGAAGATCCCCTGGAGAAGGGAATGGCAACCCACTCTAGTATTCTTGCCTGGAGAATCTCATGGATAGAGGAGCCAAGTAGGCTACAGTTCAAGGGGTCACAAAGACTCGGATGCTTGCACTAGCATGCATGCACAGAAAGTAAAACAGTAGTGTCTTTAGAAGTTAAAAACTATAATCTGGTTCATCTTGATTTTCTTTATATCAGAGTAAGAATAAGTAAACTGGAAGCAGTCACATTTCTTAAATCCCTTAATTTCCCCACATGCTGGGTACATATCTTTACAAGAGTTTTAATAACCTCAGACTATACATATTTGAAATGTATAAGATGTGTGCTTAGAGGTATGTGTGTATTCTGCATCTAAATATACATTATTTAGATTTCTTAAAAGTTCTTCAAGAGAAAGAAAACATANTTTTTTTTAATTTTTTATTTTTATTTTACTTTACAGTACTGTATTAGTTTTGGCATACATTGGCATGAATCCATCATGGGTGTACATGAACTCCCAAACATGAAAACCCCCTCCCACCTCCCACCCCACATCATCCCTCTGGTAAATAAATGAATATTTATAATTATATAATTATAATTATATTTTATATTTATATAATTATAAATAATGTATTTATATATTTTGGAATATATAATATTCATTATAATATTCCATTATATATATATATATACACTAATATATGGGCTTCCCTGGTTACTCAGTGGTAAAGAATCTGCTTGCCAATGCAGAAGTCATGGGTTTGATCCTTGGGTCAGAAAGATCCCCTGGAGGAGGGCCTGGCAACCCACACCACTATTCTTCTCTGGAAAATCTCATGGACAGAGCAGCCTAGTGCACTATAGTCCATGGGGTTACAAAATACTCAGACATGACTTAGTGACTAAAGAACAAATACTAAAATATACTGTTATATATTCAGCTCACTCACTCAGTCATGTCCAACTCTTTGCGACTGCATAGACTGTAGCACACCAGGCTTCCCTGTCCATCATCAAATCCAAGAGCTTGCTCAAATTCATGTCCATAAAGTCAGTGATGCCATCCAACCATCTTGTCCTCTGCCTTCCCCTTCCTCTCCTGCCTTCAATCTTTCCCAGCTTCAGGATCTTTTCTAGTGAGTCAGTTTTTTGCATCAGTTGGCCAAGTATTGGAGCTTCAGCTTCAGGATCAGTCCTTCGAATGAATATCCAGGACTGATTTCCTTTAGGGTTGACTGGTTTGATCTCCTTGCATCCCAAGTATATAAGATAATAGTCCATT